>CM059449.1:10301749-10356749 GCA_030390025.1 Squalus acanthias
GTCCAGGGTCTATGTAATATAAACAGAGACAGGGTCTAGTGTAATAAAACAGTGACAGGGTCTTGTGTAATATAAACAGAGACAGGGTCTAGTGTAATAAAACAGAGACAGGGCCTAGTGTAATATAAACCGAGACAGGGCCTAGTGTATATAAGCAAAGACAGGTCTCGGTGAATATAACCAGAGAACAGGGTCTTGTGTAATATAAATAGAGACAGGTTCTAGTGTAATATCAACAGAAGTCGGGGTCTAGTGTAATATAAACATCGACAGTGCCTTGTGTAATATAAACTGAGACAGGGTCTAGTGTATTATAAACAGAGACAGGGCCTTGTGTAATATAAACTGAGACAGGGTCTCGTGTAATATAAACAGAGACAGGGTCTAGTGTAATATAAACAGAGACAGGGTCTAGTGTCATATAAACAGAGACAGGGTCTAGTGTAATATAAACAGAGACAGGGTCTAGTGTAATATAAACAGAGACAGGGTCTAGTGTAATATAAACAGAGACAGTGTCCTTGTGTAATATAAACAGAGACAGGGTCTAGTGTAATATAAACAGAGACAGGGTCTTGTGTAATATAAACTGAGACAGGGTCTAGTGTAATATCAACAGAGACAGGGTCTAGTGTAATATAAACAGAGACAGGGTCTAGTGTAATATAAACAGAGACAGGGTCTAGTGTAATATAAACAGAGACAGGGCCTAGTGTAATATAAACAGAGACAGGGCCTAGTGTAATATAACAGAGACAGGGTCTAGTGTAATATAAACAGATGACAGGTCTAGTGTAATATAAACAGAGGACAGGCTCTAGTGTAATATAAACAGAGACAGGGTCTAGTGTAATATAAACAGAGACAGGGTCTAGTGTAATATAAACAGAGACAGGGTGTGTGTAATATCAACAGAGACAGGGTCTAGTGTAATATAAACAGAGACAGGGTCTAGATGAATATAAACAGAGACAGGGTCTAGTGTAATATAAACAGAGACAGGGTCTTGTGTAATATAAACAGAGACAGGGACCTCGTGTAATATAAACAGAGACAGGTCTAGTGTAATATAAACAGAGACAGGGTCAAGTGTAATATAAACAGAGACAGGGTTTGTGTAATATAAACAGAGACAGGGTCTAGTGTAATATAAACAGAGACAGGGTCTAGTGTAATATAAACAGAGACAGGGTCTAGTGTGATATAAACAGAGACAGGGTCTAGTGTAATATAAACAGAGACAGGGTCTCAGTGCAATATAAACAGAGACAGGGTCTAGTGTAATATAAACAGAGACAGGCATAGAGTAATATAAACAGAGACAGGGTCTAGTGTAATATAAACAGAGACAGGGCTCTAGTGTAATATAAACAGAGACAGGGTCTAGTGTAATATAAACAGAGACAGGGCCTAGTGTAATATAAACAGAGACAGGGTCTAGTGTAATATAAACAGAGACAGGGTCAGTGTAATATAAACAGAGACAGGGTCTAGTGTAATATAAACAGAGACAGGGTCTAGTGTAATAAAAACAGAGACAGGGTCTAGTGTAATATAAACAGAGACAGGGTCCTAGTGTAATATAAACAGAGACAGGGTCCTAGTGTAATATAAACAGAGACAGGGCTAGTGTAATATAAACAGAGACAGGTCTAGTGTAATATAAACAGAGACAGGGCCTAGTGTAATATAAACAGAGACAGGTCTAGTGTAATATAAACAGAGACAGGGTCTAGTGTAATATAAACAGAGACAGGGTCTAGTGTAATATAAACAGAGACAGGGTCTAGTGTAATATAAACAGAGACAGGGTCTAGTGTAATATAAACAGAGACAGGGTCTAGTGTATTATAAACAGAGGCAGGGTCTAGTGTAATATAAACAGAGACAGGTTAGATTTATATAACAGAGGACAGGGTCTAGTGTTATATAAACAGAGACAGGGTCTAGTGTAATATAAACAGAGCAGGGTCTAGTGTAATATAAACAGAGACAGGGTCTAGTGTATATAACAGGACAAGGGTAGTGTAATATAAACAGAGACAGGGTTCTAGTGCAATATAAACAGAGACAGGGTCTAGTGTAATATAAACAGAGACAGGTCCTAGTGTAATATAAACAGAGACAGGTCTAGTGTAATATAAACAGAGACAGGGACCTAGTGTAATATAAACAGAGACAGGGTCTAGTGTAATATAAACAGAGACAGGGTCTAGTGTAATATAAACAGAGACAGGGTCTAGTGTAATATAAACAGAGACAGGGTCTAGGTAATATAAACAGAGACAGGGTCTTGTGTAAATAAACAGAGACAGGTCCTAGTGTATATAAACAGAAGAGCAGGGTCTAGTGTAATATAAACAGAGACAGGGCCTAGTGTAATATAAAACAGAGACAGGGTCTAGTGAATATAAACAGAGACAGGGTCTAGTGTAATATAAACAGAGACAGGGTCCAGTGTAATATAAAACAGAGACAGGGTCTCGTGTAATATAAACAGAGACAGGGCCTAGTGTAATATAAACAGAGACAGGGTCTCAGTGTAATATAACAGAGACAGGCTCTCGTGTAATATAAACAGAGACAGGGTCTATGTAATATAAACAGAGACAGGGCCAGTGTAATATAACAGAGACAGGGTCTAGTGTAATATAAAACAGAGACAGGGTCTAGTGTAATATAACAGAGACAGGGTCTAGAGTAATATAAACAGAGACAGGGTCTAGTGTAATATAAACAGAGACAGGGTCTAGTGTAATATAAACAGAGGACAGGGTCTTGTGTAATATAAACAGAGACAGGGCCTAGTGTAATATAAACAGAGGCAGGGTCTAGTGTAATATAAACAGAGACAGGGTCTAGTGTAATATAAACAGAGACAGGGTCTAGTGTAATATAAACAGAGACAGGGTCTAGTGTAATATAAACAGAGACAGGGCCTAGTGTAATAAAACAGAGACAGGGCCTAGTGTAATATAAACAGAGACAGGGTCTAGAGTAATATAAACAGAGACAGGGCTAGTGTAATATAACAGAGACAGGGTCTAGTGTAATATAAACAGAGACAGGGTCTAGTGTAATATAAACAGAGACAGGGTCTAGTGTAATATAAACAGAGACAGGGTCTAGTGTAATATAAACAGAGACAGGGTCTATTGTAATATAAACAGAGACAGGGTCTAGTGTAATACAAACAGAGACAGGGTCTAGTGTAATATAAACAGAGACAGGGTCTAGTGTAATATAAACAGAGACAGGGTCTAGTGTAATATAAACAGAGACAGGGTCTAGTGTAATATAAACAGAGACAGGGTCTAGTGTAATATAAACAGAGACAGGGCCTAGTGTAATATAAGCAAAGACAGGGTCTCGTGTAATATAACCAGAGAAGGGTCTAGTGTAATATAAACAGAGACAGGTTCTAGTGTAATATCAACAGAGTCGGGTCCTAGTGTAATATAAACATCGACAGTGCCTAGTGTAATATAAACTGAGACAGGGTCTAGTGTATTATAAAAGAGACAGGGCCTTGTGTAATATAAACTGAGACAGGGGTCTCGTGTAATATCAACAGAGACAGGGTCTAGTGGAATATAAACAGAGACAGGGTCTAGTGTCATATAAACAGAGACATGGTCTAGTGTAATATAAACAGAGACAGGGGCCTAGTGTAATATAAACAGAGACAGGGCCTAGTGTAATATAAGCAAAGACAGGGTCTAGGTGTAATATAAGCAGATGCAAGGTCTAGTGTAATTAAACAGAGCAGGCTCTAGTGTAATATAAACAGAGCATCGGTCTAGTGTAATATAAACTGAGACAGGGTCTAGTGTAATATAAAGAGAGACAGGGTCAAGTGTAATTTAAACAGAGACAGGGTCTAGTGTAATATAAACAGAGACAGGGTCTAGTGTAAAATAAACAGAGACAGGGTCTAGTGTAATATAAACAGAGACAGGGTCTAGTGTAATATAAACAGAGACAGGTTCCAGTGTAATATAAACAGAGACAGGGTCTAGTGTAATATAAACAGAGACAGGGCCTAGTGTAATATAAAGAGACAGGGTCTAGTGTACTATAAACAGAGACAGGGTCTAGTGTAATATAAACAGAGACAGGGTCTAGTGTAATATAAACAGAGACAGGGTTCAGTGTAATATAAACAGAGACAGGGTTAGTGTAATATCAAACAGAGACAGGGTCTAGTGTAATATAAACAGAGACAGGGCCTAGTGTAATATAAACAGAGACAGGGTCTAGTGTAATATAACAGAGACAGGGTCTAGTGTAATATAAACAGAGACAGGGTCTAGTGTAATATAAACAGAGACAGGGTCTAGTGTAATATAAACAGAGACAGGGTCTAGTGTAATATAAACAGAGACAGGGTCTAGTGTAATATAAACAGAGACAGGGTTAGTGTAATATAAACAGAGACAGGGTCTCGTGTAATATAAACAGAGACAGGGTCTAGTCGTAATAAAAACAGAGACAGGGACTAGTGTAAATAAAACAGAGACAGGGTCAAGTGTAATATAAACAGAGACAGGGTCTAGTGTAATATAAAACAGAGACAGGGTCCTAGTGTAATATAAACAGAGACAGGGTCTAGTGTAATATAAACAGAGACAGGGTCCTAGTGTAATATAAACAGAGACAGGGTCTAGTGTAATATAAACAGAGACAGGGTCTAGTGTAATATAAACAGAGACAGGGTCTAGTGTAATATAAACAGAGACAGGGTCTAGTGTAATATAAACAGAGACAGGGTCTAGTGTAATATAAACAGAGGACAGGGTCTAGTGTAATATAAACAGAGACAGGGTCTAGTTTAATATAAAAGAGACAGGGTCTAGTGTAATATAAACAGAGACAGGGTCTAGTGTAATATAAACAGAGACAGGGTCTAGTGTAATATAAACAGAGACAGGGTCTAGTGTAAATAAACAGAGACAGGGTCTAGTGTAATATAACAGAGACAGGGTCTAGTGTAATATAAACAGAGACAGGGTCTAGTGTAATATAAACAGAGACAGGTCTAGTGTAATATAAACAGAGACAGGGTCTAGTGTAATATAAACAGAGACAGGGTCTAGTGTAATATAAACAGAGACAGGGTCTAGTGTAATATAAACTGAGACAGGGTCTAGTGTAATATAAACAGAGACAGGGTCTAGTGTAATATAAACAGAGACAGGGTCTAGTGTAATATAAACAGAGACAGGGTCTAGTGTAATATAAACAGAGACAGGGTCTAGTGTAATATAAACAGAGACAGGGTCTAGTGTAATATAAACAGAGACAGGGTCTAGTGTAATATAAACAGAGACAGGGTCTAGTGTAATATAAACAGAGACAGGGTCTAGTGTGATATAAACTGAGACAGGGTCTCGTGTAATATAAACAGAGACATGGTCTAGTGTAATATAAACAGGACAGGGTCTAGTCTAATATAAACAGAGGCAGGGCCTAGTATAATATAAACAGAGACAGGGTCCAGAGTAATATAAACAGAGACAGGGCCTAGTGTAATATAAACAGAGACAGGGTCTAGTGTAATATAAACAGAGACAGGGCCAAGTGTAATATAAACAGAGACAGGGTCTAGTGTAATATAAACAGAGACAGGGTCTAGTGTAATATAAACAGAGACAGGGTCTATTGTAATATAAACAGAGACAGGGTCTAGTGTAATACCAACACAGACAGGGTCTAGTGTAATATAAACAGAGACAGGGTCTAGTCTAATAAAAACAGTGACAGGGTCTTGTGTAATATAAACAGAGACAGGGTCTAGTGTAATAAAAACAGAGACAGGGCCTAGTGTAATATAAACCGAGACAGGGCCTAGTGTAATATAAACAGAGACAGGGTCTCAGTGTAATAAAACAGAGACAGGGTCCTAGTGTAATATAAACAGAGACAGGGTCTAGTGTAATATAAACAGAGACAGGGTCTAGTGTAATATAAACAGAGACAGGGTCTAGTGTAATATAAACAGAGACAGGGTCCTAGTGTAATATAAACAGAGACAGGGCCTTAGTGTAATATAAACAGAGACAGGGTCTAGTGTAATATAAACAGAGACAGGGTCTAGTGTAATATAAACAGAGACAGGGTCTAGTGTAATATAAACAGAGACAGGGTCTAGTGTAATATAAACAGAGACAGGGTCTAGTGTAATATAAACAGAGGACAGGGCCTAGTGTAATATAAACAGAGACAGGGTCTAGTGTAATATAAACAGAGACAGGTCTAGTGTAATATAAACAGAGACAGGGTCTAGTGTAATATAAACAGAGACAGGGTCTAGTGTAATATAAACAGAGACAGGGTCTAGTGTAATATAAACAGAGACAGGGTCTAGTGGAATATAAACAGAGACAGGGTCTAGTGTCATATAAACAGTGACAGGGTCTTGTGTAATATCAACAGAGACAGGACCTTCTGTAATATAAACTGAGACAGGGTCTAGTATAATATAAACAGAGACAGGGTCAAGTGTAATATAAACAGAGACAGGGTCTCGTGTAATATAAATTGAGGCAGGGCCTAGTGTAATATAAACAGATACAGCGTCTAGTGTAATATAAACCGAGACAGGGTCTAGTGTGATATAAACTGAGACAGAGTTTAGTGTAATATAAACAGAGACAGGGTCTAGTGCAATATAAACAGAGACAGTGCCTAGTGTAATATAAACAGAGACAGGGCATAGAGTAATATAAACAGAGGCAGGGCCTAGTGTAATATAAACAGAGGCAGGGCCTTGTGTAATATAAACAGAGGCAGGGCCTAGTGTAATATAAACAGAGGCAGGGCCTGGTGTAATATAAACCGAGACAGGGTCTAGTGTGATATAAACTGAGACAGGGTTTCATGTAATATAAACAGAGACATGGTCTAGTGTAATATAAACAGAGACAGGGCCTAGTCTAATAAAAACAGAGGCAGGGCCTAGTATAATATAAACAGAGACAGGGTCCAGAGTAATATAAACAGAGACAGGGCCTAGTGTAATATAAACAGAGACAGGGTCTAGTGTAATATAAACAGAGACAGAGCCAAGTGTAATATAAACTGAGACAGGGTCTAGAATAATATAAACAGAGGCAGGGCCTAGTGTAATATAAGCAGAGACAGGGTCTAGAGTAATATAAACAGAGACAGGGCCAAGTGTAATATAAACAGAGACAGGGTCTAGTGTAATATAAACAGAGGCAGGGCCTTGTGTAATATAAACAGAGGCAGGGCCTAGTGTAATATAAACAGAGGCAGGGCCTGGTGTAATATAAACCGAGACAGGGTCTAGTGTGATATAAACTGAGACAGGGTTTCGTGTAATATAAACAGAGACATGGTCTAGTGTAATATAAACAGAGACAGGGCCTAGTCTAATAAAAACAGAGGCAGGGCCTAGTATAATATAAACAGAGACAGGGTCCAGAGTAATATAAACAGAGACAGGGCCTAGTGTAATATAAACAGAGACAGGGTCTAGTGTAATATAAACAGAGACAGGGCCAAGTGTAATATAAACAGAGACAGGGTCTAGTGTAATATAAACAGAGACAGGGTCTAGTGTAATATAAACAGAGACAGGGTCTATTGTAATATAAACAGAGACAGGGTCTAGTGTAATACCAACACAGACAGGGTCTAGTGTAATATAAACAGAGACAGGGTCTAGTCTAATAAAAACAGTGACAGGGTCTTGTGTAATATAAACAGAGACAGGGTCTAGTGTAATAAAAACAGAGACAGGGCCTAGTGTAATATAAACCGAGACAGGGCCTAGTGTAATATAAGCAAAGACAGGGTCTCGTGTAATATAACCAGAGACAGGGTCTAGTGTAATATAAACAGAGACAGGTTCTAGTGTAATATCAACAGAGTCGGGGTCTAGTGTAATATAAACATCGACAGTGCCTTGTGTAATATAAACTGAGACAGGGTCTAGTGTATTATAAACAGAGACAGGGCCTTGTGTAATATAAACTGAGACAGGGTCTCGTGTAATATCAACAGAGACAGGGTCTAGTGGAATATAAACAGAGACAGGGTCTAGTGTCATATAAACAGAGACAGGGTCTAGTGTAATATAAACAGAGACAGGGCCTAGTGTAATATAAACCGAGACAGGGCCTAGTGTAATATAAGCAAAGACAGGGTCTAGTGTAATATAAGCAGATGCAAGGTCTAGTGTAATATAAACAGAGGCAGGCTCTAGTGTAATATAAACAGAGACATGGTCTAGTGTAATATAAACTGAGACAGGGTCTAGTGTAATATAAAGAGAGACAGGGTCACGTGTAATATCAACAGAGACAGGGTCTAGTGTAATATAAACTGAGACAGGGTTTAGTTTGAAATAAACAGAGACAGGGCCTAGTGTAATATAAACAGTGACAGGGTCTTGTGTAATATCAACAGAGACAGGACCTTCTGTAATATAAACTGAGACAGGGTCTAGTATAATATAAACAGAGACAGGGTCAAGTGTAATATAAACAGAGACAGGGTCTCGTGTAATATAAATTGAGGCAGGGCCTAGTGTAATATAAACAGATACAGGGTCTAGTGTAATATAAACCGAGACAGGGTCTAGTGTGATATAAACTGAGACAGAGTTTAGTGTAATATAAACAGAGACAGGGTCTAGTGCAATATAAACAGAGACAGTGCCTAGTGTAATATAAACAGAGACAGGGCATAGAGTAATATAAACAGAGGCAGGGCCTAGTGTAATATAAACAGAGGCAGGGCCTTGTGTAATATAAACAGAGGCAGGGCCTAGTGTAATATAAACAGAGGCAGGGCCTGGTGTAATATAAACCGAGACAGGGTCTAGTGTGATATAAACTGAGACAGGGTTTCGTGTAATATAAACAGAGACATGGTCTAGTGTAATATAAACAGAGACAGGGCCTAGTCTAATAAAAACAGAGGCAGGGCCTAGTATAATATAAACAGAGACAGGGTCCAGAGTAATATAAACAGAGACAGGGCCTAGTGTAATATAAACAGAGACAGGGCCTAGTGTAATATAAACAGAGACAGGATCTCGAGTAATATAAACAGACACAGGGCCGAGTGTACTATAAACAGAGACAGCGTCTAGTGTAATATAAACAGAGACAGGGTCTAGTGTAATATAAACAGTGACAGGGCCTAGTGTAGTATAAACAGAGACAGGGTCTAGTGTAATATAAACAGAGGCAGGGTCTAGTGTATTATAAACAGAGGCAGGGTCTAGTGTAATATAAACTGAGGCAGGGCCTAGTGTAATATAAATAGAGACAGGGTCTAGTTTAATATAAACAGAGACATGGTCTAGTGTAATATAAACAGAGACAGGGTCTAGTGTAATATAAGCAGAGACAGGGTCTAGTGTAATATAAGCAAAGACAGGGTATAGTGTAATATAAGCAGATACAAGGTGTAGTGTAATATAAACAGTGGCAGGGTCTAGTGCAATATAAACAGAGACATGGTTTAGTTTGAAATAAACAGAGACAGGGCCTAGTGTAATATAAACAGTGACAGGGTCTTGTGTAATATCAACAGAGACAGGACCTTGTGTAATATAAACTGAGACAGGGTCTATTATAATATAAACAGAGGCAGGGCCTAGTGTAATATAAGCAGAGACAGGGTCTAGAGTAATATAAATAGAGACAGGGCCATGTGTAATATAAACAGAGACAGGGTCTAGTGTAATATAAACAGAGGCAGGGCCTTGTGTAATATAAACAGAGGCAGGGCCTAGTGTAATATAAACAGAGGCAGGGCCTGGTGTAATATAAACCGAGACAGGGTCTAGTGTGATATAAACTGAGACAGGGTTTCGTGTAATATAAACAGAGACATGGTCTAGTGTAATATAAACAGAGACAGGGCCTAGTCTAATAAAAACAGAGGCAGGGCCTAGTATAATATAAACAGAGACAGGGTCCAGAGTAATATAAACAGAGACAGGGCCTAGTGTAATATAAACAGAGACAGGGTCTAGTGTAATATAAACAGAGACAGGGCCAAGTGTAATATAAACAGAGACAGGGTCTAGTGTAATATAAACAGAGACAGGGTCTAGTGTAATATAAACAGAGACAGGGTCTATTGTAATATAAACAGAGACAGGGTCTAGTGTAATACCAACACAGACAGGGTCTAGTGTAATATAAACAGAGACAGGGTCTAGTCTAATAAAAACAGTGACAGGGTCTTGTGTAATATAAACAGAGACAGGGTCTAGTGTAATAAAAACAGAGACAGGGCCTAGTGTAATATAAACCGAGACAGGGCCTAGTGTAATATAAGCAAAGACAGGGTCTCGTGTAATATAACCAGAGACAGGGTCTAGTGTAATATAAACAGAGACAGGTTCTAGTGTAATATCAACAGAGTCGGGGTCTAGTGTAATATAAACATCGACAGTGCCTTGTGTAATATAAACTGAGACAGGGTCTAGTGTATTATAAACAGAGACAGGGCCTTGTGTAATATAAACTGAGACAGGGTCTCGTGTAATATCAACAGAGACAGGGTCTAGTGGAATATAAACAGAGACAGGGTCTAGTGTCATATAAACAGAGACAGGGTCTAGTGTAATATAAACAGAGACAGGGCCTAGTGTAATATAAACCGAGACAGGGCCTAGTGTAATATAAGCAAAGACAGGGTCTAGTGTAATATAAGCAGATGCAAGGTCTAGTGTAATATAAATTGAGGCAGGCTCTAGTGTAATATAAACAGAGACATGGTCTAGTGTAATATAAACCGAGACAGGGTCTAGTGTGATATCAACAGAGACAGGGTCTAGTGGAATATAAACAGAGACAGGGTCTAGTGTCATATAAACAGTGACAGGGTCTTGTGTAATATCAACAGAGACAGGACCTTCTGTAATATAAACTGAGACAGGGTCTAGTATAATATAAACAGAGACAGGGTCAAGTGTAATATAAACAGAGACAGGGTCTCGTGTAATATAAATTGAGGCAGGGCCTAGTGTAATATAAACAGATACAGCGTCTAGTGTAATATAAACCGAGACAGGGTCTAGTGTGATATAAACTGAGACAGAGTTTAGTGTAATATAAACAGAGACAGGGTCTAGTGCAATATAAACAGAGACAGTGCCTAGTGTAATATAAACAGAGACAGGGCATAGAGTAATATAAACAGAGGCAGGGCCTAGTGTAATATAAACAGAGGCAGGGCCTTGTGTAATATAAACAGAGGCAGGGCCTAGTGTAATATAAACAGAGGCAGGGCCTGGTGTAATATAAACCGAGACAGGGTCTAGTGTGATATAAACTGAGACAGGGTTTCATGTAATATAAACAGAGACATGGTCTAGTGTAATATAAACAGAGACAGGGCCTAGTCTAATAAAAACAGAGGCAGGGCCTAGAATAATATAAACAGAGACAGGGTCCAGAGTAATATAAACAGAGACAGGGCCTAGTGTAATATAAACAGAGACAGGGCCTAGTGTCATATAAACAGAGACAGGATCTCGAGTAATATAAACAGAGACAGGGCCTAGTGTACTATAAACAGAGACAGCGTCTAGTGTAATATAAACAGGGACAGGGTCTAGTGTAATATAAACAGTGACAGGGCCTAGTGTAGTATAAACAGAGACAGGGTCTAGTGGAATATAAACAGAGGCAGGGTCTAGTGTAATATAAACAGAGGCAGGGTCTAGTGTAATATAAACAGAGGCAGGGCCTAGTGTAATATAAACAGAGACAGGGTCTAGTTTAATATAAACAGAGACATGGTCTAGTGTAATATAAACAGAGACAGGGTCTAGTGTAATATAAGCAGAGACAGGGTCTAGTGTAATATAAGCAAAGACAGGGTATAGTGTAATATAAGCAGATACAAGGTGTAGTGTAATATAAACAGTGGCAGGGTCTAGTGGAATATAAACAGAGACATGGTTTAGTTTGAAATAAACAGAGACAGGGCCTAGTGTAATATAAACATTGACAGGGTCTTGTGTAATATCAACAGAGACAGGACCTTGTGTAATATAAACTGAGACAGGGTCTAGTATAATATAAACAGAGGCAGGGCCTAGTGTAATATAAGCAGAGACAGGGTCTAGAGTAATATAAACAGAGACAGGGCCAAGTGTAATATAAACAGAGACAGGGTCTAGTGTAATCTCAACAGAGACAGGGTCTAGTGTAATATAAACAGAGACAGGGCCAAGTGTAATATAAACAGAGACAGGGTCTAGTGTAATATAAACAGAGACAGGGTCTAGTGTAATATAAACAGAGACAGGGTCGATTGTAATATAAACAGAGACAGGGTCTAGTGTAATACCAACACAGACAGGGTCTAGTGTAATATAAACAGAGACAGGGTCTAGTGTAATATAAACAGAGACAGGGTCTAGTGTATTATAAACAGAGACAAGGTCCACTGTAATATAAACAGAGACAGGGTCTCGAGTAATATAAACAGAGACAGGTCTAGTGTAATATAAACAGAGGCAGGGTCGAGTGTAATATGAGAGACAGGGTCTAGTGTAATATAAACAAAAACAGGGTCTAGTGTAATATAAACAGAGACACGGTCTAGTTCCAGGATATCGGGTCAGGCCCACCATGAAAATGAGTTTGACTCCCCTGCGGTTGTTTATCTTCGAGCAGAGAAGCCCAAGAGGGGATTTGAGAGAGGTGTTTAAAATCACGAAGGGTTTAGATAGAGTAAAGAAAGAGAAATTGTTTCCAGTGACTGAAGGGTCGATAACCAGAGGGCACTGATTGAAGGTGATTGGCAAAAGAACCAGAGGTGACACGAGGAAAAACCTTTTTACACAACGAGTGGTTAGGATCTGGAATGCACTGCCTGATAGGCTGGTGGATACAAAGTCAATAGGAGCCTTCAAAAGGGAATTGGAGAAATACTTGAAGGAGAAAACATTGCAGTGGTTTGGGGAATGAGCAGGGGAATGAGACTAACTGGATTGCTCTTCGAAAGAGCCGGCACAGACTCGATGGGCAGAATAGCCTCCTTCTGTGTGGTACTATTCGATGATTGTATGACAATCTCTTTCTATTTGAATATTTATGATGTTATTGTCGACAGCACATCCCACAGCTGGAATCTGAGCATCACCCACAGGAGTGTAGACTGATGTGAAACCATCTTTAATGGTCTACTGACTCCTGACGTAGCTGGAAATGCTTTTGCTGTTATTACCACAATTGGGCACCATCAGCTTTTCCAAAGATCTCTGAGCTTCTCTAATGGCTGCTTTCGTCTCCCTCCATTGTGGGTGATATTTATCCCTATTCTCCTGTAAACTGAATCCATCTTGATCTGAACTGGGTTCAATGTGAGACAGTTAGGGGAGTCAGGCATCATTCACCCCTAGACCGACACTGACAGGTTAAACCCCAGACAGCTCCTTAGTAAGGATTCCTCTGGTTCCTCACCATATATGTGTCAGGATACTGAAACCCAGCTTTCTCACAGTCCACTCCTGGAGGCCCCACTCCCTGAGCCTACAACCTTCAGCAGGGTCAGTGCTGGAGTTCCGCAGCGGGAGTGATCCCAGAGTAACTGTCGGGATCGCACCCCGTGGATGTTCCGGGTCGTGTATTTTGAGTTATCCTGGTGTCTAACACGCACTCATCAATAAAACAGGGAATTCCTGGAAACACGCTGCAGGTCCTTCTTTATCTGGAGATCAAATGTCTGTTGTATAATTGTACCAGCAGTTAACAGGCTCCTGTGAACTCCTCCCTCGGCTATTTTAATGCAGACTTTAACCAACTTATTTTAAACGGGTTTATTTTAAATGAGCTAACACCTGCCTTAAAATGGTAGACTCAGGACTGTCACACACACATATTAAATCCTTGTGGAATAATTACCAATCATTTTTAGACTGGAAACTTAACCCTGCCGTTTCACTTTCAGTCAGGAACAGATCGCAGTTTGACACCAATCTCTGATTTGACAGCATGTTTCCAGCATTCACCGTTGTTCTTCCTGACTCTAAACACAGTTGTAAAGGAGCCTTCTGTTCCATGCCCAGGAGCTCTGACCCATGGAAGAGAGCGGCTGGGATACATTCCTTACAGGCCTCAAGATTAACCTGCACGGGGACATTGCTGTCAGTGAAGAGAGACGAGAAAGACCAAAGTGCCGTTTGCCCCTCTCAGTGTGGCCCTGAAGGACTGTGTCCAGGCTATAGTTCTGTTCCCGCCGGACGATCCTCCCCCCAGATTGTCCTTTCTGAGCTCCAGCCAGGTGATGCTGAACACTCAGGTGGGAACGTCAAAAATCCACAACAATTTGTTTAAAACAAAGCTGATTTATTTGACAGATATCCAGAATATTAAACTCAACCCAGTTACAGGGGTTATTAACATCAGCAGAAACAAACCCGAAATGTCACTGTGAACACAATTCAGTCCAGGATGTGATTAACAGCAGCAATAACATCAGAATCCAAACCCTGCAGTCACTTGTGAACTGGCTGGTGTCTCAGCAGGCTGGATGACTGAGTGAATCCCTTCCCACACATGGAGCAGGTGAACGGTCTCTCCCCAGTGTGAACTCGCTGGTGTTCCTGCAGATCTGTTTTTCTTTTAAATCTCTTCTCACAGTCAGAACATTGAAAAGGTCTCTCATCAGTATGAACAAGTTGGTGTCTCAGCAGCTGGGATGACTGAGTGAATCCCTTCCCACACTCAGAGCAGGTGAACGGCCTCTCCCCAGTGTGAACTCGCAGGTGTGTCAGCAGGTTGGATGAATTAGTGAATCCCTTCCCACACACGGAGCAGGTGAATGGCCTCTCCCCAGTGTGAGTGCGCTGGTGTAAAGTGAGGTCAGATGATCTCCTGAACCCAGTCCCGCAGTGAGAGCACCTGAACGGTCTCTCGTCAGTGTGAACAACTTGATGGCACGTCAGTTCCCCGGAACTTTTATAGCACTTCCCGCAGTCCGGGCATTTAAAAGGTCTCTCGTCAGTGTGAACTCGCTGGTGTGTCAGCAGCTGGGATGAACGAGTGAATCCCTTCCCACACTCGGAGCAGCTGAACGGCCTCTCCCCGGTGTGACTGCGCCGATGAATTTCCAGCTGGGAGGGGAAATGAATCCTTTCCCACAGTCCCCACATTTCCACGGTTTCTCCGTGGTGCGGGTGTCCTTGTGTCTCTCCAGGTTGGACGATTAGTTGAAGCCTCGTCACACACACTGAACACGTGTACGGTTTCTCCCCGCTGTGAATGGTGCGATGTTTTTTCAGGCTGTGTAACTGGTTAAAGCTCTTTCCACAGTCAGTGCACTGGAACACTCTCACTCGGGTGTGTGTGTCTCAGTACTATTCCAGTCACACTGATGTTTGAAATCTTTTCCCACAGACAGAACAGACAAACATTTCTCCTTCCACATTCAAAGGCCGATGATATTCAGGTCCTGAGTAATCGAGTGACTCTGTCAGATCTTGACGTGATGTTTGGTTTGAGTTTCCCGTCTGCAAATCCTCCCCTTCTAATACCCTGTAAAAGGAGTTTATAAAACTCATCACTGTAAGTACATGACAGAAATTCAAAACAGACAATTCTAGTTTCCATGGAACATTCTTTCCTCTCTTGTTCCTCTGAAGCTGTAAATCCCCATCCCACACATTGTACCTCCTCCCTGTGTTAAAAGCCAAACACATCGCACGGCTCAAGACAGTTTGTCCTCCTCTCCCTGTTTTCACCACCAACTCTGGCTGGATTCAGTTCTACACTCACTGGTTCCCCTCCCTCTCCTCCCCTGAAGGTGCTGACTCTGGCTGGGTCAGTTCTACACTCACTGGTTCCCCTCCCTCTCCTCCCCTGAAGGTGCTGACTCTGGCTGGGTTCAGTTCTACACTCACTGGTTCCCCTCCCTCTCCTCCCCTGAAGGTGCTGACTCTGGCTGGGTTCAGTTCTGCACTCACTGGTTCCCCTCCCTCTCCTCCCCTGAAGGTGCTGACTCTGGCTGGGTTCAGTTCTACACTCACTGGTTCTCCTCCCCTGAAGGTGCTGACTCTGGCTGGGTTCAGTTCACTCACTGGGACCCTGAAGCCGCGCCCACTACTGGTCCCTTTCCAAAGATGGCGGCGCATGCGCTGTACTGCTCGATGAAACAAGAGGGAGACGAACAAAACCTCAGCCTTTCTTTACAAAGATGGCCGCCGTTAACCCGGGCCTGTTCCCGGGAAAAATCCTCCGAGCTGCAAACGGGGAACCTGTAGGTTCTCATTCGGGGCTGCGGCCTACACCAGGTGTTTCTGAAGCCCACCCACCGGGTACGTTACCTCCCTGCGCCCCCTGATTCGTAATCGGCGCAAAAATCGCGACACCGACCTTTCAGCGCTTCCGCACTCGCCCGGCGCTGATCACAGTGACACTGCGCATGCTCCAAATACAGGCGGGCTCTGCGCCTGCGCACTGGGCTCCTCCAGTGTGAATGGGGCACATTCTGCCCCGCGGGGCATGCTGGGGAACATTGAAGGCCCCAATTAGTGAATGGAGAATGAGTTTCTGTGATCCCATTGAGAGAAAATTCATCAATAATTCACACAGAAACCACAGTGCACGGGCACTCTGCCATGGTTCAGTCCTGGATGTGATTAATAACAGAATCCAAACCCCTGCAGTCACATGTGAACTCACTGGAGTCTCAGCAGGTGGGGTGAATTTCTTCCCACACACAGGATATTGAATCAGCCTCTCTCCAGTATCAATGCGCTGATCGTGCATCAGCTGCTTTGAACTTTGAAAGCTTTTCTCACAGTCAGAGTATTTAAAGCAACTGTTCTCAATGTGGACACTCTGGAGTGTCAACAGGTGGGACAACGGAGTGAATCCCTTCCCACACGTGAAGTATCTGAACGGTCTCTCTCCGGTGTGACTGTGCTGGTGTGTCAGTAAATGGGATGATCGATTGAATCCCTTTCCACATACAGAGCAGTGAACGGATTCTCCCCCTTACGAACAAGTGAGTTTGTCAGTTGGTGAGATGAGTGAGTGAATCTCTTTCCACACTCAGCTGGTGAACGGCCTCTCCCCGGTGTGACTGTATCCATGAGTTTCCACCTCAGACGGGCAACTGAATCCGTTTCCACAGTCCCCACATTTACACTGTTGATTCAGGTGGGCGCACGAGTCTGACAGTCTAGATGATTGGTTGAAGGTGGATCCACACACAGAACACGTGTCCTGTGATTGGTGCTTTTTCCTTCTTTTTCCAAATGCCGGTGATATTCAGGTCCTGCAGATCCTCCCCTTCTAATACTCTGCAAATGGTGGTTACGCAAGTTGTTACTTTAAATACAGGATAGCAATTCAGAACAGACAATTCTAGATTCTTTTAAACATTCTTTCCCCTCTTGTCCCTCCTAAGCTGTAAATTCCCCATTCTACACACTCTCCCTTCATCCTTACTGTTTAAAAACAACATTATTACATCGTCTGGGATTTTTTTTCTCCAGAAGGTGCTGAATCCGGCTGGGTGCAATTCCACAGACATTAGTTAACCTCTCGTGCCTTACCATCAGCCGACTCAGTGAGTGTCAGCAGGATTTCTCCTGTGGTCGGCATCACAGCCGTGTCCAATCCTGTCCTCAATTGACAGCTACACACTTCCCAGTTGAGGTCACTGTATCAGCAGCAAGTGCAGGAGCAGTGGCTGATTTTTACTCTTGATAGCCCAGTGGTACTGAGGCCAATCATGGACCCTGAACTGCTGCCTTGTCAACTATCAGCACAGATTAAGGATAGAACTTGGGACCTTCCCAGTCAGTAGCGCAGAGTGTTCTAAAGTTTGGCGGGGGAGGGGGTGGAGAAGAACAGAGTATTTTGAAAAAAGTGCTATTCCATCTTTAAAAGAAACCTTCGTCACACTGCAAAATTCTGAAGACTTTCAATATTCACCAAGCAAGTCAAATGGATCTTCAAAAACAGAGACATTTTAGAAAGGCTCAAGTCACTGAAACAGACAGGTTTACAATCACTGCACAGTACAGAAGGGAGCGACTGTTAATGGGAGCTCTGTGAGTGAAGTCTGCCGACACTCCAAAGATAAACGGGTCTGTCCCTTTAACTATAAATAGGAAGAGAAAGGGGAGTCCCTGTCCCTTTAAATATCTGGCCCATTCCCCCAGGCAGTGGGAGGAGGAACAGCGCGCGGTCTCTTTACATCCTAACCCAGTTGGCCATGCGCAGGGACCCGCTCTGTGTAGGGGCAGGGCGGGGCCTTGGGAACCGCTCTATGTGCAGACTACTTACACTGAGACACCAAATCTAGGGACCACTTACATCGAGACACCAAATCCAGGGCCCACTTACACAGAGACACTAAATCTAGGGACCACTTACATCGAGACACCAAATCCAGGGCCCACTTACATTGAGACACTAAATCCAGGGACAACTTACATTGAGACACCAAATCCAGGGACACCTTACATTGAGACACCAAATCCATGGACCACTTATATTGTTCATGATGCGGAGATGCCGGTGTTGGACTGGGGTGGACAAAAATGAGAAGTCGCACAACACCAGGTTATAGTCTTAGCTGTACTCTGCTGTGTCTTTGATGTAATGCCTCCCTGACGGATTGTATCTCTGCAGACACATTGTTCTCTGTCTATATATACTTTGTAACCGATTTGTATTCCCTCACTGTACCTGACAAAGGAGCAGAGCTCCGAAAGCTCGTAATTTCAAATAAAACTGTTGGACTATAACCTGGTGTTGTGCGACTTCTCATTTTTGTCCACTTATATTGTGACACCAAATTAAAAATGATGTGTCGAGTGAAACTGATGTTGTCAATAGTTGTTTCTCTCCCTAACCCCTAATCCGACCCATTAATAGGAGCTCTGTTAGTCAAATCCTCTGACACTCCAAGACAAAGAAGACCGTCCCTTTAACTATAAATACGCAGTGAAAGGGGAGTCACTGTCCCTTTAAGTATCTGCCCCATTCCCCCAGGCAGCGAGAGGAGGAACAATGTGCAGTCTCTTTATATCCTGACCCAGCATGCACCGCCGGATGGGTTGCCTCATGTAGAAACCCGCTCTGTGTGGGGATAACTTACACTGAGATACCAAATCCAGAGACCATTTACACTGAAACACCAAATCCAGGGACCACTTACACTTTTACACTAATTCCAGAGAGTGCTTACACTGTGACACCAGATCCAGGGACAACTTACATTGAGACACCAAATGCGGGGACAACTTACATTGAGACACCAAATGCGGGGACCACTTACATTGTGACACCAAATCCAGGGCCCACTTACACTGAGAGACCAAATCCAGGGACCACTTACACTGAGACACCAAATCCAGGGACCACTTACTCTGAGAGACCAAATCCAGGGACCACTTACACTGAGACACCAAATCTAGGGACCACTTACACTGAGTGTATAAATGGGAATCAGAGAGCCTCAGAATGGGGACTGGTCATGGAGGTGAAACCAGCTCTAGTGAGGGCGGGTAATGGATGAAGATATGACGGTGGAATCAGATGGTTACTGGTGGGGCCTGGTGACAGGTTATTATCAGAAGCCCTTTTCAGGCAGGCCAATGATTGGATGTAACCAGAACAACACCTGGATCCGCCTGTTCTTGTCCCCAATTCTAATGACCCTGATGTCTTTTTCTGTGTCAAATGTAGAGATGTGAAAGAAGAGAGGAAATCAGGCTCGGTCCAGAAAGAAGGTTCCTTGAATGAACAATTCATGAGGCTGTTTTCTGACTCATCTGCGTGAGGTTAAAACACCATGAAATGAAAGAGAACATGTCTAGTGACACTGGCGTTGTCAATAATGGTTTCTATCCCTAACCACTGTCTCATAAGCCTAACATCCTAACCCGAACCCCAGCCCCTAAACCCTGACCAAGGATGATTGATCCATGGAGGAGCTAAAGACTTGATAAAGGAAGTATTAGAACAATTATCTTGCTTAAAGAAATAGTGCAAGGTATGTTAATAACAAGAGATTAAATCAAAGAGACCATCAAAATCAGCAATGACAATTGCAAAGATCAGAACATTTCAAAGGCGATCACATGCAGTATGTGTGGAGGAGTTTTTACTAAATCGAATCCAAAAAGGATTAAATGATACAGAAAATAACAGACTTCAAATCTCATGCAAGATAATTCTTTTAAGGGGCAGTTCAAAGGAATTTCAGATGAGTGAACTCTTTTGTATGGAACATAAACAAATAAACTGTAACTTAAAAAAAACATTAAATGAAACTGAACAATTAAATTAAAATTTGGTTGTCCGGATGATGATGCACTCCAGTCCCTGCGGCGCCCACCAGTCGCGGAAGGCCTTGAGTGTGCCAGTGGACACCACGTGCTCCATCTCCAGGGCTTCAAATGAGTGTACTCTTTTTGATGTACACTAAACCAAATAAACTGTAACCAATAAACCATTAAATGAAACCTAACAAATTAAATTGAAATTGTGTTGGCTGGGGTGATGATGCACTCCAGTCCCCGTGGTGCCCACCGGTCGCGGAAGGCCTCAAGCGTGCCAGCAGACACCGCGTGCTCCGTCTCCAGGGCCACCTACGCGCGAACATGGCTGCGGAAGAGAGGCAGGCAGTTGGGCTGAACGACCGCTGCCTGGACCAGTTAATGGCCACTTTGGCCAGGCCATAAGATGAGTGTAAAGTGAGGCATTGCAGTTCAGTCTATGACACCCACAAGCCGATAACCACATAAGAGGTTAGTGTGCAAAATTAAAGCACCTGGGATTGGGGGTAATATACTGGCATGGATTGAAAATTGGTTAACAGACAGGAAACAGAGAGTAGGAATAAATGGGTCTTTTTCGGGGTGGCAGGCGGTGACTAGTGAGGTATCGCAGGGATCAGTGCTTGGGCCCCAGCTATTCACAATATATATCAATGATTTGGAGGAGGGAACCAAATGTAATATTTCCAAGTTTGCTGACGACACGAAACTAGGTGGGATTGTGAGTTGTGAGGAGGATGCAAAGAGGCTTCAAGGCGATTTAGACAAGTTGAGTGAGTGGACAAATACATGGCAGATGCAGTATAACGTGGATAAATGTGAAGTTATCCACTTCGGTAGGAAAAACAGAAAGGTAGAGTATTATTTAAATGGTGATAGATTGGGAAATGTTGATGTACAGAGGGACCTGGGTATCCTTGTACACCAGTCACTGAAAGCAAACATGCAAGTGCAGCAAGCAGTTAGGAAGGCAAATGGTATGTTGGCCTTCATTGCAAGAGGATTTGAGTAGAGGAGCAAGGATGTCTTACTACAGTGATACAGGGCCTTGGTGAGACCACACCTGGAGTACAGTGTGCAGTTTTGGTCTCCTTACCTAAGAAAGGATATACTTGCCATAGAGGGAGTGCAGCGAAGGTTCACCAGACTGATTCCTGGGATGGCAGGACTGGCGTATGAGGAGAGATTGGGTCAACTAGGCCTGTATTCACTAGAGTTAAGAAGAATGAGAGGGGATCTCATTGAAACGTATAAAATTCTGACAGGGCTAGACAGACTGGATGCAGGGAAGATGTTTCCCCTGGCTGGGGGTCTAGAACGAGGGGTCACAGTCTCAGGATACGTGGTAGGACATTTAGGACTGAGATGAGGAGAAATTTCTTCACTCAGTGGGTGGTGAACCTATGGAATTCTCTACCACAGAAGACTGTGGAGGCCAAGTCACTGAATATATTTAAGAAGGAGATAGATAGATTTCTAGACACAAAAGGCATCAAGGGGTATGGGGAGAGAGCAGGAATATGGTATTGAGATAGAGGATCAGCCATGATCATACTGAATGGCGGAGCAGGCTCGAAGGTCCGAATGCCCTACTCCTGCTCCTATTTTTCTGTGATTTTTTAAGCCATTTACTCAAACTGAACAAGCTTCGGGATAGATGTGGTAGAAGGCGAACTAGGAGAGAAGTGATATAAGTTAGAGTAAGAAAGGGCCCAAAAATGGAACAGTCGGTAACAGAACAGAAGATTAGTCTCCTCTGATCATTCAGAAATCAAATATTCAATACACTGTGTGTTTGAAACAAAGCTGATTTATTCAATATTTATACAGAATATTAATCTCCATCCCAGGTATAGGGGTTACTAAGATCAGCAGAAACACACTCTAACTGCTAGAATGAAAATGGTTCAAATATTTTTATTCAAAAACAATAATACCTGTACAACTCATCAATTATATAGTAAATCCATTACATAGTAAATCCATTACATTCATCCATCACAGTAAAAAATAAAGCCTTAAAAACAGCCTGATAGTTAATATAAATGCAATGATTAATTTTACAAATAATCAATAATGTTTACAGTACAAATACCCTTAAACAATACCACACAACTTTTTAGATTTAAAATAATAAATCTCAAAGTTAACTCCACATAAAACAAAAACCATTTCAACACCAGTGTACAAACACATAGCACCATCATAATCCAATTAAATGCTACAGATAACATTTATTCCAATAAACCAAGAAAAAACCCGTTTTACGCCAGTCCTACTGGCATTGTTCATTCGATCATTCGATCATTCATTCAATTGTTCGTTCGTTCATTCAAGCGTTCGTTCGTTCGATCGAGCGTAAGTTCCAATATGTATGAGTGCGTGCGTGCGTATCATTTGTCTAAGTGCGCGCCTGCGTGCGTTCGCTCAATTATCGTTCGTTTGATCGTTCACCACGCGATCATTCGTTCACTCGAGTGTAAGTTCCAATGTGCATGCTTGCGTTCGCTCGAATTGTTCGTTCGACCACTACCCCATGAGGTCGTTCGTTTGATCGAGTGTAAGTTCCAATATGTATGTCTGAATGCGTGCGTGTGTATCAATTGTCTAAGTGCGCGCCTGCGTGCGTTCGCTCGAATCGTTCGTTCTATCACTGCACAAGTGATCATTCGTTCGATCGAGTGTAAGTTCCAATATGCATGAATGCGTTCGTTCGAATCGTTTGTCCGTTCGTTCACTCGAGCGTCCGTTCGTTCAATAAATTACCAATATTAATTTACTTTATCTTTTCAAACACACCAACACTGGACAATAACTTCAAAGTAAATTCCTACATAACCACCAATACATCATCATGTGCAAATTTCCACAATCTTATCAGAAAATCAATTAAGCTTCAAGTAAACTGCTTTCAAACAGAAAACCTGAAACCTTCCCAACAAAACAATTAAATACCAGTTCTACGCCAGTCCTATTGGCAAGCCATTAACGAATATCATTTGATGTTGTCGAACCATGTAAAGTCATAGTCCTTGTCCACAGTCTTCAGCCCTTCCATGGAAAAAGAAGCCATCCACTTCCTGAAATCCCGTAAAAAAAGACCGAACACTCAAATCTTCTTCTGCATGCTGTTATCATTCACAGGACCCAACCATCAAAGAATACTCATAATTCCTTACTGATATTACTTTGCTCTGTCTTTTAATTTCCTTTTATTTTCCGTCTTTTAACCATTCACATTTTCCATCTTGTAACCGCTCACGCGCCACGTTACAGATGGAAACAGTTTGTCTTTCCTCCTCCAATATGGCGACGCATAAACCGGTCCCATGACCAAGAAAAAAGCTTCACAGCTGCCGCCAGGCAGAGCAGATGCTGGGCCGCTGGAACTCATTCAGGCCCGAAACCATTCTGCAACTTTCAGAACCAGTGCAGCAATGCTCACCCACCGCATCTCCCGACTCCACCTCTGCCGACCAGCCGCTCCGCCCTGGGCCCCCCGCCTGGGGTTCTCCGTGCTGGGCCTCCCGCCCAGGCCACTCTCCTCCTGGTCTTCCACCTTGGGCCTTCTGCACCGGGCCCTTCGCACCGGCATTCCCCGCGAGCAGCCGGGGTGTGGAGCTCACCCGTTCACACAGCACCAAACTGAGCTGAGAATCTTGCAGCCTAGGCTTCGATTTTGTCATGGGGCGTGCTGGACATGAACATGGTTCAGTGCTCAATGCAAACTCAGTAAATTCTGTTCTGTTCACTAATGGGGCCTTTCAATGGCGGGGCTTTTACCCAGCATTCCCCGCGGGGAGAATGTGCCGAACACAGACTACAGGAACCCAGTGCGCAGGCGCGGGACCCGCCTGGGTTTGGAGCATGCGCGGTGCGTGTCATCCCGGAAGACGGGGGGTTGCGGATCAGGTCCTGATAAATTAGTGAGAAGCGGCCGGACAGGGCGGAGTAATGGACGGGCGAGTGGGCGGGAAAGCTTCATGAACAACTAGTGTCGGCCGCAAATCCCGAATAATAACGTGAAGGTCCCGCGTTTGCAGCTTCGGGCTTCTACCGGTCACAGGCCCGGGATAACGGCCGCCATCTTGATTCCGTGAGTAGCAAAGCGCATGCGCGGTCATCTTGGCGCGCAAACAAATAGTGGGCGGGGCTTCAGTGTCTGTTCCCAACCGGGTCCTAGTGCCCGGGCAGTATAATATTCACTCAGTTATTTGATTCAGACTCTCCACACTTCGGATTTCTCACCATCTCTCCTGAAGGCGCTGGTAAAAGCAGAGCATACGGTTAACATCCCACACAATTGTAACAGAAGAGCCCCAGAGCTGGGCCCTCCTTGAGGCAAGGGAGAAGATTGCAGGGGCTCTGACACAGATTTTCAAAAACCTCTCTGGCCACAGGGGAGGTCATGATGCGGAGAACTGGAGGACAGATAACGTAGTACCATTATTCAAGAAGGGTAGTAGGGATAAACCAGGGAATTACAGGCCAGTGAGCCTAACATCAGTGGTAGGGAAATTATTGGAAAAAATTCAGCGGGACAGAATTAGTCTCCACTTGGAGAGGCAAGGATTAATCAAGGATAGTCAGCATGGCTTTGTCAGGGGGAGATCATGTCTGACCAATTTGATTGAATTTTTCGAGGGGGTGACTAGGTGTGTGGATGAGGGTAGTGCAGTTGATGTAGTCTACATGGTCTACGGTATCTGCCGTTCTGCTCTAGTCTACATGGACTTCAGTAAGGCTTTTGACAAAGTCCCACATGGGAGACTGGTCAAGAAGGTAAGAGCCCACGGGATCCAGGGCAATTTGGCACATTGGATCCAAAATTGGCTTAGTGGCAGGAGGCAGAGGGTGATGGTCGAAGGTTGTTTTTGTGATTGGAAGCCTGTGTCCAGTGGTGTACTGCAGGGATCGGTGCTGGGTCCCTTGCTGTTTGTAGTGTACATTAATGATTTAGATATGAATGTAGGAGGTATGAGCAGTCAGTTCGCAGATGACCCAAAAATTGGTGGAGTGGTAAATAGCGAGGAGGGAAGCCTCAGGCTACAGGACAATATAGAAGGGATGGTTGCATGGGCAGAACAGTGGCAAATGGAATTTAACCCTGAAAAGTGTGAGGTGATGCATTTTGGGAGGACTAACAAGGCAAGGGAATACACAATGAATGGTAGGACCCTAGGAAGGACAGAGGATCAGAGGGACCTTGGTGTGCATGTACATAGATCCCTGAAGGCAGCAGGACAGGTAGATAAGGTGGTTAAAAAGGCCTATGGGATACTTGCCTTCATTAGCCGAGGCATAGAATGTAAGAGCAGGGAGGTTATGATGGAGCTGTACAAAACGCTAGTTAGGCCACAGCTGGAATACTGTGTGCAGTTCTGGTCGCCACTCTATAGGAAGGATGTGATTGTATTGGAGAGGGTGCACAGGAGTTTCACCAGGATGTTACCTGGGATGGAGCGCTTCAGCTATGAAGAGAGACGGGACAGGCTGGGGTTGTTTTCCTTCGAGCAGGGAAGGCTGAGGGGGTACCTGATTGAGGTGTACAAAATTATGAGGGGCATAGATAGGGTAGATAGAAAGGAACTTTTCCCCTTAGTAGAGGGGTCAATAACCAGGGGGCATAGTTTCAAGGTAAGGGGCAGGAGGTTTAGAGGGGATTTGAGGAAAAACTTTTTCACCCAGAGGGTGGTTGGAATCTGGAACTCACTGCCTGAAAGGGTGGTAGAGGCAAGAACCCTCACAACATTCAAGAAGCATTTAGATGAGCACTTGAAACGCCATAGCATACAAGGCTACGGAGCAAGTGCTGGAAACTGGGATCAGAATAGACAGGGCTTGATGGTCGGCGTGGACAAGATGGGCTGAAGGGCCTCTTTCTGTGCTGTATAACTCGATGACTACAGTCCCAGGGTTGGAATCCCCATGTACAGTCCCAGGGTTCGAATCCCCATGTACAGTCCCAGGGTTAGAATCCCCATTTACAGTCCCAGGGTTAGAATCCCCATGTACAATCTCAGGGTTGGAATCCCCATGTACATTCCCAGGATAGGAATCCCCATGTACAGTCCCAGGGTTGGAATCCCCATGTACAGTCCCAGGGTTGGAATCCCCATGTACAGTCCCAGGGTTGGAATCCCCATGTACAGTCCCAGGGTTGGAATCCCCATGTACAGTCCCAGGGTTAGAATCCCCATGTACAGTCCCAGGGTTGGAATCCCTCAGCAACACTGAGTGTGGGTCTCAGGCCCCGAGTCAGAGCCGGCGGACGTGCGGCCAGGGCCCCGGCACCATTAACCCCAGGGTGCAGCACCTGAGTCCCAAGACAAGAAACACAACAACTTGCATTGACACAGCAGAGGGAGCAATTCAGAGCCGGTTAGCATCAGGGTGGGTGGTGGATGTGGAACTCGCTCCCTGGCCTCCTGTGTAGGGCTTTCTTGTTGCATCAGTTTGAGCTGGAGTGGAGAGGGGGGAGAAGCTGCTGGGTTTAACCCCCAGTACTTCTGAGCCCAGTGGGACCCAACAATTTCCAATGTGGGACTGTGAAGGGAGGTGGATTCTAGGGGAGATTAAGTTGCTGAACAGACACTGTCCGTACAGTGTAAAAGATTATCATTTTAGGAACAAGTATTTCTGTAGAGGCTTTCAATCCATTTTATATATACAGATTTTTTTAATTCATTCGATGTGGGTGTCACTAGCAAGGCCAGCATATATTGCCAGTCCCCAGTTGCCCGTTGAGAAGGTGATGCTGGCCTCCTTCTTGAACCTCTGCAGTCCGTGTGGTGAAGGTACTCTCAGAATGCTGTTAGGTGAGGAGTTCCAGGATTTTCACCCAGCGACGATGTAGGAACGGTGATATATGCCCAAGTCAGGATAGTGTGTGACTTGGAGGGGAACTGGGAGGTGATGGTGATCCCATGCACCTGCTGCCCTTGTCCTTCTAGGTGGTGGAGGTCGCGTGTTTGGGAGGTGCTGTCAAAGTTCTAGTCGAGTTGCAGATGTATAAAGTCACTCCTTCACTCCTCCCCCTCCCACCTCGCTCTCTCTCCTCCCATAGAGGCCAGAGTCTTGAGTAGGCCCAGACCGGGTGGTGGGTTCCCTTCCCTGAAGGATATTAATGAACCAGTTGGTTTTTACGACAATCCGGCAGCTTTCATGGTCACTTTTTCTAGTGCCGGCCCCACAAATTCCCAGATTCATTCAGCTCAATTTCACATCCTGCCTTTGTGTTTTTGTGGGTTCTCTCGCACCCTCCCTTTTTCCTGTTTTAAATTAATTTTACAGGGTGTTAGAAGGGGAGGATTTGCAGACGGGAAACTCAAACCAAACATCACTTCAAGATCTGACAGAGTCGCTCAATTCATCAGGACCTTTGAGCATGGAAGCAGAAAGCACCGTTCAGAGCGGGGAGAAACCGTACACGTGTTCTGTGTGTGGACGAGGCTTCAGCCGATCCTCTGGCCTGTCGAGACACGAGCGCAGTCACACTGGGGAAAGGCCGTTCATCTGCTCTGAGTGTGGGAAGGGATTCACTCAGTCATCCCACCTGCTGACACACCAGCGAGTTCACACTGGGGAGAGGCCGTTCACCTGCTCTGAGTGTGGGAAGGGATTCACTCATTCATCCCACCTGCTGACACACCAGAGAGTTAACACCGGGGAGAGACCGTTCACCTGCTCCGAGTGTGGGAAGGGATTCAATCAGTCATCCGACCTTCTGAAACACCAGCGAGTTCATACTGGGGAGAGGCCGTTCGCCTGCTCCAAGTGTGGGAAGGGATTCACTCAGTCATCCCACCTACTGAGACACCAGCAAGTTCACACTGGGGAGAGGCCGTTCACCTGCTCCGAGTGTGGGAAGAGATTCACTCGGTCATCCACCCTGCTGACACACCAGCGAGTTCACACCGGGGAGAGGCCGTTCATCTGCTCTGTGTGTGGGAAGGGATTCAGTCAGTTGTCCGACCTTCTAAGACACCAGCGAGTTCACACTGGGGAGAGGCCGTTCACCTGCTCCGAGTGTGGGAAGAGATTCACTCGGTCATCCGACCTTCTGAGACACCAGCGAGTTCACACCGGGGAGAGGCCGTTCACTTGCTCTGAGTGTGGAAAGGGATTCACTCGGTCATCCAGCCTGCTGACACACCAGCGGGTTCATTCTGGGGAGAGGCCGTTCACTTGTTGTGACTGTGGGAAGGGATTCACTCAGTCATCCACCCTGCTGAAACACCAGCGAGTTCATTCTGGGAAGAGGCCGTTCACCTGCTCTGAGTGTGGGAAGGGATTCCCTCGTTCATCCGACCTTCTGAAACACCAGCGAGTTCACACTGACGAGAGACCTTTTAAATGCCCGGAATGCGGGAAGTGCTATAAAAGTTCTGGGGAACTGATGTGTCATCAACGTGTTCACACTGATGAGAGGCCGTTCAGGTGCTCTCACTGCAGGATTGGGTTCAGGCAATCATCTGACCTCACTGTACACCAGCGCATTCACACCGGGGAGAGACCGTTCACTTGCTCTGAGTGTGGAAAGGGATTCACTCGGTCATTCAGCCTGCAGGAACACCAGCGAGTTCACACTGGGGAGAGGCCATTCACCTGCTCTGAGTGTGGGAAGGGATTCACTCAGTCAACCCACCTGCTGAGACACCAGCGAGTTCACACTGGGGAGAGGCCGTTCACCTGCTCCGAGTGTGGGAAGGGATTCACTCAGTCATCCAACCTGCTGAAACACCAGCGAGTTCACAATTGACTGCAGGGGTTGGATTCTGCTGTTATTGCTGCTGTTAATTACATCCCGGACTGAATCGTGTTCACACTGACAGCTGGGGTTTGTTTCTGCTGATGTTAATAACCCCTGTAACTGGGCTGGAGTTTAAATTTCTGGATATGTGTCAAATAAATCAGCTTTGCTTTAAACACATTGTTGTGGATTTTTGTCGTTCCCACCTGAGTGTTTAGCATCACCTGGCTGGAGCTCAGAAAGGACAATCTGGGGGGAGGATCGGATGGCGGGAACAGAACTACAGACTGGACACAGTCCTTCAGGGCCACACTGAGAGGGGCAAACGGCACTTTGGTCTTTCTCGTCTCTCTTCACTGACAGCAAAGTTGCCGGGCAGATTAAGAACATAAGAAAAGATCATAAGAATTAGGAGCAGGAGTAGGTCACACGGCCCCTCGAGCCTGCTCTGCCATTCAATTAGATCATGGCTGATCATCCACCTCAAGGGATAGTATCATTAGGGGGATAGATAGGGTTCTTTGCAGCCAAGAGCGAGAGTCCCGAAGGCTGTGTTGCCTGCCCGGTGCCAGGGTTAAGGACATCTCCTCTGGGCTGGAGAGAAACTTGGAGTGGGAGGGGGAGGATCCAGTTGTCGTGGTCCATGTTGGTACCAATGACATAGATAGGACAAGGAAAGAGGTTCTGCTGAGGGAGTTTGAGCAGCTAGGGGCCAAATTAAAAAGCATAACCTCGAGGGTAATAATCTCTGGATTACTACCTGAGCCACGAGCAAATTTGGCTAGGGTAAATAAAATCAGGGAGTTGAATGCGTGGCTCAAAGACTGGTGTGGGAAAAATGGGTTTTGCTTCTTGGGACACTGGCACCAGTACTGGGGCAGGAGAGAGCTGTTCCGTTGGGACGGACTTCACTTGGCCAGTGCTGGGACTAGTGTCCTGGCGAATCGAATAACTAGGGCTGTGGAGAGGGCTTTAAACTAATTAGTGGGGGGGAGGTTTCAAGAGAGCAAAAATAAAAATGACAACAGAGAGGGTCATAGACATAGGTAGCAGTAGGGGAATCACAAATCAGAGCGTGGCAGGAAGGGACAGAGTGTGTGGAGTAAAAGGTAAACTGGTAAAAAGTGAAAAAGCAGGAACTAAGTGCCACAAAGCATATTTGAAAGTTCTCTATCTGAATGCACGTAGCATTCGTAACAAAATAGACGAGTTAATGGCACAAATAACTACATATGGTTATGATATTGTGGCCATTACAGAAACATGGCTGCAGGGTGACAATGCCTGGGAATTAAACATACCAGGTTATTTAACGATCAGGAAGGACAGGCAGGAAGGAAGGGGAGGTGGGGTGGCTATGTTAATAAAGGAAGGAATCACTGTAATACAGAGTAATGATATTGGGTCAAAAAATCATGATAATGAAACAGTTTGGGTGGAGATAAGGAATAATAAGGGGAAAAAAACATTAGTGGGCGTAGTCTATAGGCCTCCGAACAGTTGCAACTCTATTGGACGGAGTATCAATCAGGAAATAGTTGAGGCATGTAATAAGGGAACATCTATAATTATGGGGGATTTTAACTATCATATTAATTGGACAAATCAAATGGGGCAGGGCTGCCTTGAGGATGAGTTCATTGAGTGTATTAGGGATGGGTTTCTTGAGCAGTATGTAACTGAACCGACCAGGGGGCAAGCAACCTTAGATCTGGTCCTGTGTAACGAGACAGGATTAATTAAAAATGTCCTAGTAAAGGATCCCCTTGGAATGAGTGACCATAACATGGTTGAATTCCATATTCAATTAGAGGGTGAGAAGGTTGGATCTCAAACAAGCGTGCTAAGCTTGAATAAAGGAGACTATGAAGGTATGCGAGCGGAATTGAGTAGAGTGGATTGGGAAAATAGATTAAAGGGTAAGACGACACATGATCAGTGGTGTACATTCAAGGAGTTATTTTACAACTTCCAAAAAAAATATATTCCACTGAAAAGAAAAGGGTGTAAAAGAAAGGACAGTCATCCGTGGCTAAGTAAAGAAATTAAGGATAGTATTCGACTAAAAACAAGGGCATATAAGGTAGCGAAATCTAGTGGGAGGACAGAGGATTGGGAAAACTTTAAAAGGCAGCAAAAAATAACAAAAAGATTGATTAAGAAAGGGAAGATAGATTATGAAAGTAAATTAGCAAAAAATATAAAAACAGATAGTAAGAGTTTTTATAGTTATATAAAAAGAAAAAGGGTGGCTAAAGTAAATGTTGGTCCCTTAGAGGATGAGACCGGGAAATTAATGGTGGGAAATATGGAGATGGCAAAAACACTGAATGAATATTTTGTATCAGTCTTTACAGTAGAGGACACTAAGAATATCCCAACACTGGACAAACAGGGGGCTATAGGGGGAGAGGAGCTAAACACGATCAAAATCACTAAGGAAGTGGTACTCGGTAAAATAATGGGACTCAAGGCGGATAAATCACCTGGACCTGATGGCTTACATCCTAGAGTCTTGAAGGAAGTGGCGGTAGGGATTGTAGATGCATTGGTAATAATTTTTCAAAACTCCCTGGATTCCGCTAAGGTCCCGGCAGACTGGAAAACTGCTAATGTAACACCCTTATTTAAAAAGGGCAGTAGACAGAAGGCTGGTAACTATAGACCGGTTAGCCTAACATCTGTGGTAGGTAAAATTTTGGAGTCCATTATTAAGGAAACAGTAACAGGACATTTGGATAATCATAATTTAATAGGACAAAGTCAGCATGGTTTTACGAAGGGGAAGTCATGTTTGACAAATTTGCTGGAGTTCTTTGAGGAAGTAACATATAGAGTGGATAAAGGGGAACCAGTGGACGTAGTGTATTTAGACTTCCAAAAGGCATTTGACAAGGTGCCACACAAAAGATTATTGCTTAAGGTAAAAAATCACGGGATTGGGGGTAATATTCTGGCATGGATAGAGGATTGGCTATCTAACAGAAAGCAAAGAGTTGGGATAAATGGTTCATTCTCAGACTGGCAATCAGTAACTAGTGGTGTTCCACAGGGGTCAGTGCTGGGTCCCCAACTCTTCACAATCTATATTAACGATTTGGAGGAAGGGACCAAGTGTAACATATCAAAATTTGCAGATGATACAAAGATGGGAGGGAAAGTAGTGAGTGAGGAGGACATAAAAAACCTGCAAGGGGACATAGACAGGCTAAGTAAGTGGGCAGAGATTTGGCAGATGGAATACAACACTGGAAAGTGTGAGGTGATGCACTTTGGCAGGAAAAATCCTAGAGCAATTTATTATCTTAATGGCAAGAAACTGGAGAGTACTGAAGTGCAAAGGGATCTGGGGGTCCTTGTGCACGAAACTCAAAAGGTTAGTATGCAGGTGCAGCAAGTGATTAAGAAGGCAAATGGAATGTTGGCTTTCATTGCTAGGGGGATAGAATATAAAAATAGGGAGGTATTGCTTCAGTTGTACAAGGTATTGGTGAGACCGCACCTGGAATACTGCATACAGTTTTGGTGTCCTTACTTAAGGAAAGACATCCTTGCTCTTGAAGCAGTGCAAAAAAGGTTCACTCGGTTAATCCCGGGGATGAGGGGGTGGTCATATGAGGAGAGGTTGGGTAGATTGGGACTCTACTCATTGGAGTTCAGAAGAATGAGAGGCGATCTTATTGAAACATATAAGATTGTGAAGGGGTTGGATCGGGTGGATGCGGGGAGGATGTTCCCGATGACGGGTGAGACGAGAACTAGGGGACATAGTCTTAGAATAAGGGGCTGCTCTTTCAAAACTGAGATGAGGAGGAACTACTTCACTCAGAGGGTGGTAGGTCCATGGAATATGCTGCCACAAAAAGCTGTAGAAGCTACAACATTAATTAAATTTAAAACAGAAATAGACAGTTTCCTAGAAGTAAAGGGCATTAAGGGTTACGGGGAGCGGGCAGGAATTTGGACATGAGTCTAGGTTCGGATCGGTCATGGCCCTGTGGGTAGTGGAGCGGGCCCAGGGACTGTGTAGCCTGATTCTGCTCCTATTTCGTGTGTGCAATTCTGTTAGATTCAGGAGATGGTTCTGTGATAGATAGTAGATTGGCGGTTAGGATCAGATCAGCCATGATCTTATTGAATGGCGGAGCAGGCTCGAGGGGCCGATTGGCCTACTCCTGCTCCTATTTCTTATGTTCTTATGTTCTTATGTATCTAACCTGTGCTGTACCTGCCCTGGGAGTGTTTGATGGGTCAGTGTAGAGGGAGCTTTACTGTGTATCTAACCCGTGCTGTACCTGTCCTGTGAGTGTTTGCTAGGACAGTGTAGAGGGAGACTTACTCTGTATCTAACCCATGCTGTACCTGCCCTGGGAGTGTTTGATGGGACAGTGTAGAGGGAGCTTTACTCTGTATCTAACCCGTGCTGTACCTACCCTGGGAGTGTACGATAGGACAGTGTAGAGGGAGCTTTACTCTGTATCTAACCCGTGCTGTACCTGCCCTGGGAGTGTTTGATGGGACAGTGTAGAGGGAGCTTTACTCTGTATCTAACCCGTGCTGTACCTGCCCTGGGAGTGTTTGATGGGACAGTGTAGAGGGAGCTTTACTCTGTATCTAACCCGTGCTGTACCTACCCTGGGAGTGTTTGATAGGACAGTGTAGAGGGAGCTTTACACTGTATCTAACCCGTGCTGTACCTGCCCTGGGAGTGTTTGATGGGACAGTGTAGAGGGAGCTTTACTCTGTATCTAACCCGTGCTGTACCTGCCCTGGGAGTGTTTGATGGGACAGTGTAGAGGGAGCTTTACTCTGTATCTAACCCGTGCTGTACCTACCCTGGGAGTGTTTGATAGGACAGTGTAGAGGGAGATTTACTCTGTATCTAACCCGTGCTGTACCTACCCTGGGAGTGTTTGATGGGACAGTGTAGAGGGAGCTTTACTCTGTATCTAACCCGTGCTGTACCTGCCCTGGGAGTGTTTGATGGGACAGTGTAGAGGGAGCTTTACACTGTATCTAACCCGTGCTGTACCTGCCCTGGGAGTGTTTGATGGGACAGTGTAGAGGGAGAATTACTCTGTATCTAACCCGTGCTGTACCTACCCTGGGAGTGTTTGATGGGACAGTGTGGAGGGAGCTTTACTCTTTATCTAACCAGTGCTGTACCTACCCTGGGAGTGTTTGATGGAACAGTGTAGAGGGAGCTTTACTCTGTATCTACCCCATGCTGTAGCTGCCCTGGGAGTGTTTGATGGGACAGTGTAGAGGGGGTTTTACTCTGTATCTAACCCATAACTTACCTACCCTAGGAGTGTTTGATGGGACAGTGTAGAGGGAGCTTTACTCTGTATCTAACCCGTGCTGTACCTGCCCTGGGAGTGTTTGATGGGACAGTGTAGAGGAAGCTTTACTCTGTATCTAACCCGTGCTGTACCTGCCCTGGGAGTGTTTGATGGGACAGTGTAGAGGGAGCTTTACTGTGTATCTAACCCATGCTGTACCTGCCCTGGGAGTGTTTGATGGGACAGTGTAGAGGGAGCTTTACTGTGTATCTAACCCGTGCTGTACCTGCCCTGTGAGTGTTTGCTAGGTCAGTGTAGAGGGAGCTTTACTCTGTATCTAACCTGTGCTGTACCTGCCCTGGGAGTGTTTGATGGGTCAGTGTAGAGGGAGCTTTACTCTGTATCTAACCCGTGCTGTACCTGCCCTGGGAGTGTTTGATGGGTCAGTGTAGAGGGAGCTTTACTGTGTATCTAACCCGTGCTGTACCTGTCCTGTGAGTGTTTGCTAGGTCAGTGTAGAGGGAGCTTTACTCTGTATCTAACCCGTGCTGTACCTGCCCTGGGAGTATTTGAAGGGACAGTGTAGAGGGAGCTTTACTCTGTATCTAACCTGTGCTGTACCTGCCCTGGGAGTGTTTGATGGGTCAGTGTAGAGGGAGCTTTACTCTGTATCTAACCCGTGCTGTACCTGCCCTGGGAGTGTTTGATGGGTCAGTGTAGAGGGAGCTTTACTCTGTATCTAACCCGTGCTGTACCTGCCCTGGGAGTGTTTGATGGGACAGTGCAGAGGGAGCTTTACTCTGTATCTAACCCGTGCTGTACCTGCCCTGGGAGTGTTTGATGGGACAGTGTAGAGGGAGCTTTACTCTGTATCTAACCCGTGCTGTACCTGCCCTGGGAGTGTTTGATGGGACAGTGCAGAGGGAGCTTTACTCTGTATCTAACCCGTGCTGTACCTGCCCTGGGAGTGTTTGATGGGACAGTGTAGAGGGAGCTTTACTCTGTATCTAACCTGTGCTGTACCTGCCCTGGGCGTGTTTGTTCCTGAAAGGGAAAGAGTTCCATTCTTCCTCCCTAACCTCCGGACAGTCATCATTTTAATTAGCACCATTTGTTCCCATAATTACCATACCTGGTTGTTAGCTCAGCGCGTACACCCATTGATGTTACTAGCTAATATTTGTTATTTTCATATCAAGGCCGCCATTTAATTTTGAACGGGCAGACTGTCAACATGTGATGCCACCCACACTCGACCCGAGCCCCCTTCCTCAGCCAGTGCGTGGGACAGTGATAGACACAAGGGGAGGGGTTGGGCGATTGGGACTCGGGTGCCCGTTTTACACTGCGCCCCCGAGTTTCTTTTCCACGGGAGGTATAACGGGCGGCCGATCCGCCATCACCCGTCCCGTGCGAAATTCACCCTCCCCCGCCCCACGTTTGGTCTTCGCCCTGAGCTGCGTTAACCGACCTCGGCTGTGGCCTCTGTCAGTGTTGCTCCATCGGACACTGGGACTGGGAGAGGAACACGGGTGGAGTGAGGGGTCGCCCACCCTCCAGACCTGCCCTGGAGTCTCCAGGGATAGAAGATTCATCTCCAGGGCTCTTCTGCGAGCAGAACCCAGGGAGAAAAATCATCGGGGCGGTCAAGAGATTGTGCGTTTATTTCATTTTCTGTGAAGAGTTTTGTTTATTAGGTGTAAAAATGTTGGATTCAAGGGAAAAAAGGAAGTTTGATTCGAAACGTACAGCCCAGAAGGAGGCCATTCGGCCCATCGTGTCTGTGCTGGCTCTTTCGAAGAGCAGTCGTGCTTGGTCATAGAGTCATAGAGTTATACAGCACTGAAAGAGGCCCTTCGGCCCATCGTGTCTGTGCCGGCCATCAAGCCCTGTCTATTCTAATCCCATTTTCCAGCACTTGGTCCGTAGCCTTGTATGCTATGGCGTTTCAAGTGTTCATCTAAATGCTTCTAGAATGTTGTGAGGGTTACTGCCTCTACCACCCTTTCAGGCAGTGAGTTCCAGATTCCAACCACCCTCTGGGTGAAAACGTTTTTCCTCAAATCCCCTCTAAACCTCCTGCCCCTTACCTTGAAACTATGCCCCCTGGTTATTGACCCCTCTACTAAGGGTCCCACGGCCCCGCCTTTTGTCCGTGACCCTGTAAGTTCCGCATTCTCAAGCACCTGTTCAACTGTGTTTTAAAATTATTGGTGGAATCAGCTGCCACCACCTTCCCAGGTGGAGCATTCCAGATCCCCGACAACTCTCTGAGTGAAAAAAAAATGTCTCCTCATCTCCCCTCTAGTGTGTGGGGCGGGCGAGGACGCCACGATGCCGTCTGCAGTCGAATAGCCATGTTATACTGTCTAGGCTCCAGCGTGGAACATGGGGGTCGCGGGGCCGATGGATTTGCACCCTGGCAAGAGGCAGCACCTTGCGGAGAGGAGGGAACTAATTGGGTGAGGAAGAAATGGAGCCTGAAAGAACCTTTAGGCGGTTTAACAATAAGTCAAGTGGTTGTCATTAGTGTCCTCAGGTCATAGAAATCACAACAGGCCTTACCCGTCTGTAATGGGTGCAATAATCTTTACATATTGCAATTGTGAAATGAGGAAAGTAATTTGAATACAAGGAGGAAGTGGGCAGCAGAGAAATTCCCTTGCTGATGAAACTCTCTGGAAGAAGTGACAGATTTTACTTTCTGAATTCCTTATGATGCAAGAGAGGATTTCTGGTTAACTTCTTTCTCTCCTTTGCAGTTTCGCCCTCACAGAATCACAGAATCCCACAATGCAGATAGAGGCTATTCCGGCCCATCGAGCCTGCACCGACACATATCCCACCCTATCCCCGTAACCCCACGTACTTAATCCCCCCTAACACTAAGGGTCAATTTATCATAGCCAAATCAACCTAACCCGCACATCTTTGGACTGTGGGAGGAAACCGGAGCACCCGGAGGAAACCCACGCAGACACGGGGAGAATGTGCAAACTCCACACAGACAGTCACCCGAGGCCGGATTCGAACCCGGGTCCCTGGCGCTGTGAGGCAACAGTGCTAACCACTATGCCACCGTGTTGCCCCTCCTCCCTCTCTTTTATCCATTTCTCTCTCTCTCTCTCCACTTCGCGACCCTTACCCTACTCTCTCTTCCTCTCCCTGCTGCTGTGTCTCTCCCGCTCCCTTTATCCCTGTCCCTGTCTTTGTCTCTGCTTCTCTCTCTCTCTCTTTTGCAGTGTTTCCCTCTCCATCTCGGATTATTCCTGACTTTCCCTCGCCCTCTCTCCACGGCTGCGTGTCTCTCTCCCTCTCTCTCTCTCTACTGTTGTTTCTCTCCCTCCCTCGTTATTCGTGTCTCATTCTTTGTCTCCCTCCCTCTCTCTACTGTTGCGCGTGTGTCTCTCTCTCTACTGTTGTCTCGCTGGCTCCCTCTCTCATTTCTCTCTTTGCCTGTCTCTCTGCCTCTCTCTGCTTTTGTATCGCTCTCCCTCTCTGGTCATTCCACTCTCTTTCTTTGCCTGTCTTCTCTGCCTCTCTCTCTTGTTGCGTCTCTCCCTCCCTCTCCTGTTATTCCTCGGATAGTTGGCATCCCAACCATTAGTGATTGTTTCCTTACGCGACGAGTTGGTGAAGCAATGAGGGATTCTAGGCCTGGGTTTTAGTCATGAGCCACGTGTTGTATCAGATCTCCATTTGGAGGATCCCCTGGACAACTGTGATCATAACATCATTAGAGATCAGAGACTGAGTAGACTAGGCCTACACCCTCTAGAGTTTAGAAGAATGAGAGGTGATCTCATTGAAACATATAAAATTCTTAAGGGGCTTGACAGGGAAGATGCTGAGAAGGTGTTTCCCCTGGCTGGGGAGTCTAGAACACGGAGTCACAGTCAGAGAATAAGGGGTCAGCCATTTAGGACTGAGATGAGGAGAAATTTCTTCACTTAAAGGGTTGTAAATCTTTGGAATTCTCTACCCCAGAGGGCTGTGGAGGCCCGGTCGTTGAGTATATTCAAGATAGAGAGCGATAGATTTTTGAATACTAAGGAAATCAAGGGATACGGGGATCGGGCGGGAAAGTGGAGTTGAAGTTGAAGATCAGCCATGATCTCGTTGAATGGCAGGAGCAGGCTCGAAGGGCCGAATGGCCGACTCCTGCTCCTATTTCTTATGTTCTTATTAGATTTAATCTAGTTTGCCAAGCAAAGATTGCAGCCAATCTAACGCTGTTTCCTGATGTTAAGTGGGCTAACTTTACAATAATTGGCTGAAAACTTGGCAGTAGTGGACTGGACAACCCTCCGAGGTAGGCATACAAATACTGCGGACAAATGGGCTTTCTTCAACCCCATTCTCAAACAGAATGAAGCCATGTTTCCCAATGGTTCAAAGAAGGGCACATGGCAAAACACAACGGACAAGAAATGTGCGTGGATAAATTAGATTCAAGCAGAAGGCATTTTAGAAACTTAAGGAGTTTAACTGGCAGGAGAACAGGGACAAATGTCCCTCGCAAGTGAGGGAGGTGAAAGCAGCCATCAAATGAGCTAAAATGGAAAAGAGGACGGTGCGCAGTTGTGGGCGTAACAGCAAAAGCTTTCTCAGCTATGTCAGAAGTCAAAAGACTGTTCACGGTCGTATAGGACCATCAAAAGACAGTTTCAGACCGATTCAAATGGTTCTCATGACTATTCCGCTTGCAGGCTACACTCCTGTGCAGGACGCTCAGGTTCCAGCTGTGAGATGCCATATATTAAATAACATTACAAACAACAAAATAGCCGGAGATGTCAACTTGGATAGAATAGGAAATTTCAAAGTAGATATGGCTCCACTCCAGAGACTTGAGCACATAATCCAGGCCGACACTCCAGCGCCGGTACTGAGGGAGTGCCGCACTGTCGGAGGTGCCGTCTTTAGGCTGAGGCGTTAAACCCAGGCCGACCCCCGCCCCACCCCCCCCACCCTCCCTCCCTGTCTGCCCTCTGGTGGATGTAAAAGATCCTGTGGCCACTATTTCGAAGAGGAGCAGGGCGGATTTTTGAATTGATTCCTGGGATGTGGACGTCACCGAGAAGGCCAGCATTTATTGCCCATGGTGAGTGGTGAGCCGCCTTCTTGAATACAACTGAATGGCTTCCTCCTAGGAGGCCATTTCAGAGGGCAGTTAAGAGTCAACCACATTGCTGTGGGTCTGGAGTCACCTATAGGCCGGATGGATGAGCAGACTTCCTTCCCTGAAGGACATTAGTGAACCAGAAGGATTTTACAACAATCCAATTAGTTTTCTGGATCACCATTACTCATACTAGCTTTTTATTCCAGATTTACTTAATTGAATTTAAAATTCCCCAGCTGCCGAGGTGGAATTATGAACTTACAGTCTCCAGATTATTAGTCCAGGCCTCTGGTTTACTAGTCCAGTAACATAACCACTATGCTACCGTAACCTTGATATTCAGCCCTCAACCAACATCACTAAAACAGATTATCTGGTCGTGATCGCATTGCTGTCTGTGGGAGCTTGCTGTGCGCAATTTGGCGGCCGCGTTCCCCTACATTACAACAGTGACCACACTTCAAAGAGTACTTCATTGGCTGTAAAGCGCTTTGGGACGTCCTGAGGTTGAGGATGGGATATAAATGGGGGCTCTTTCTGTCTTTCTTTCTTTCTTTCTTTCTTTCTTTCTTTCTTTCCCTTCATTAGTCGGCAGTGGAGTCAGGTTTTGTTTTGGGCTCACTCACTGCCACCGGCGGCTCACCACCACCTTCTCGCGGGCCATAAATGCTGGCCTTGCCGGGGACGTCCACCTCCCGGGAATCAATTCAAAAAGTCCGCCCTTGCTCCTCTTCGAAAACGGTGGCCCGCGGGATCTTTTCCATCCATCGGAGGGAAACCCTTCCCGCAGTCAGACAGCAGGCTCTGTGAGCAGGGTCCATCTGGCAGTCAGGCCCCAGACACTGTCAGCCAGAATATCCCGGGCCTAGGGCCAGCCACATTCCTGTGGGAGGGTGTTGGCAGCTTCCCCGCGACTGCTGCAACAAGCTGAGAACTTGCTGACGTTTCGTTGGCATGTTTCAACCAATGCAGACCAAATTTTAAAAAAAAACAGTACCACACGCACAGGCCTTTGCTTTGCTGCCCTGGATTACGCTGCCCAAAAATAAGCTTCTCTCCTTCTTACTTCTTAGGCAGTCCCTCGGAGCCGAGGATGACTTGCTTCCACACTAACAATGAGTTCTCAGGTGACTGATGAGTCCAATGCGGGACCTGCAGTCTCTGTCACAGGTGGGGCAGACGGTGGTTGAAGGGGCGGGTGGGTGGGGTGCTTGGGTTGACGTGCGCTCCTTCCGCTGCCTGCGCTTGGCTTCCGCTTGCTCCCGGCGAAGAGACTCGAGGTGTTCGGCGCCTTCCCGAATGCTTCTCCTCCACTTTGTGCGGTCTTGGGCCAGGGATTGCCAGGTGTCGGTGGGGATGTTACACTTTTTCAAGGAGGCTTTGAGGGTGTCCTTGAAGCGTTTCCTCTGCCCACCTGGGGCTCTCTTGCCGTGTCGGAGCTCCAAGTAGAGCGCTTGTTTTGGGAGTCTCGTATCGGACATGCGGACGATGTGACCCGTCCATCGGAGCTGATCGAGCGTGGTCAAAGCTTCGATGCTGGGGATGTTGGCCTGAGCGAGAACACTGACGTTGGTGTGCCTATCCTGCCAATGGATTTGCAGGATCTTGCGGAGGCAGCGTTGGTGGTACCTCTCCAGTGCTTTGAGGTGCCTGCTGTACATGGTCCATGTCTCCAGGGGTGCTGTCACTGGGGTTTGCGTGAGGTTTCTACTACACGGGCTTGAGCTAGGTGTCGGCCGTGGCTCAGTGGGTAGTCCTCTCGCCTCTGAGTCAGAAGGTCTTGGGTCTGAGTCCCGCTCCAGAGACTCGAGCACAGTATCCATGCTGACACTCCAGTGCAGTGCTGAGGGAGGTGCTGCACTATCGGAGGTGCTGTCTTTCGGATGAGACGTTAAACTGAGACCCTTCCTGCCCTCTAAGGTGGACGTAAAAGATCTCATGGCCAGTATTTCGATAGAAGAGCAGGGGGAGTTCTCCCTGGTGTCCTGGCCGACATTTAGCCCTCACTTGTCTGGATGAGTGCAGCTCCAACAACACTCAAGAAGCTCGACACCATCCAGGACAAAGCAGCCCGCTTGATTGGCATCCCATCCGCCACCTTAAACATCCACTCCCTCCACCACCGGCGTACCGTGGCTGCAGTGTGTACCATCTACAAGATGCACTGCAGCAACTCGCCAAGGCTCCTTCACAGCATCTCCCAAACCCGCGACCTCTTCCACCTAGAACAAGGGCAGCAGGCGCATGAGAACAATGTCACTTCCAAGTTCCCCTCCAAGTCACACACCTTCCTGACTTAGAAGTATATCGCCGATCCTTCATCGTCTCTGGGTCAAAATCCAGGATCTCCCTCCCTAACAGCACTGTGGGAGTACCTTCACCACACGGACTGCAGCGGTTCAAGAAGGCGGCTCACCACCACCTTCTCAAGGGCAACTAGGGATGGGCAATAAATGACGGCCTTGCCAGCGACGCCCACATCCCATGAATGAATTTTTTAAAAAGGGAATAAAAACAGATTATCTGGTCATTATCACATTGCTGCTTGTGGGATCGTACTGTGCGTACATTGGTTACCATAGTGGTTATATTATTGAACTATTAATCCAGAGAACATGGGGTAGAATTTGACTTTGGTTGATAACGAGTCGGCAGCCCATTTTACACCATCGCACAAAGTCAAAATTACCCCCCCACCCCCCCCTCGGCAAAATTAGTTCAATCCTCCCACCCCCAACAGCAGCCTGAGAATTTGAATTCAATTTTTTTTTAAATCTGGAAATAAAAAGCCGTGAGCAGTACAAGTGACCAGGAAGCTGTTGGATTGTTGTAAAATCTCAATTGGTTCACTAATGTCCTTTAGAAAGAAAGACTTGCATTTCTATAGCGCCTTTCACGACCTCAGGACGTCCCAAAACTCTTTACAGTCAATGAAGTACTTTTTGAAGTGTAGTCACTGTTGTAATGTAGGAAACGCGGCAGACAATTTGCGCACAGCAAGCTCCCACAAACAGCAATGTGATAATGGCCAGATTAGCGATGTTGATTGAGGGATAAATATTGGCCCAGGACACCGGATAGAACTCCCCTGCTCTTCTTCGAAATAGTGGCCGTGGGATCTTTTACGTCCACCTGAGAGAGCAGGCGGGGCCTCGGTTTAACGTCACATCTGAAAGACGGCACCTCCGACAGTGCGGCGCTCCCTCAGTACCGCACTGGGGAAGGAAACCTGCCGTCCTTACCTGGTCTGGGCCGATATGTGACTCCAGACCCACAGCAATGTGGTTGACTCTTAAATTGCCCTCTGGTGCGGTGTAGCAAGCCACTCAGTTGTACCAAATCAGGGCAACTAGGGGGATGGGCGATAAATACCAGCCTTGCCAGGGATGCCCACGTCCCGAGAATGACTATTAAAAATATCCGGATTCCAAACATTTGTTGTTTTGAATTTCACCGAAGTCGGTGTGTGTGTGTGTGTGGGTGTGGGGAGTCTGGAAAGTGGGGAGCCACGAAACAACAGGCATTTCATAACATGATTTTATGCGGCCTGTGTGAGATTTCCAGGAAGTATATCGGGTCCCTCGGGCTATATGCAGCTTCAGAATCCCTGCGTGAAAATCATTGAATCCTAGAATCATAGAATGGTTACAGCACAGGAGGAGGCCATTCGGCCCGTCGAGCCCGTGCCGGCTCTCTGCAAGAGCACTTCAGCTAGTCCCACTCCCCCGCCCTTTCCCCGTAGCCCGGCAAATTTGTTTCCTTCAGGTACTTATCCAATTCGCTTTTGAAAGCCACGATTGAGTCTGCCTCCACCACCCTTTCAGGCAGTGCATTCCAGATCATAACCACTCGCTGCGTAAACAAGTTTTTCCTCACAGTCGCCTTTGGTTCTTCTGCCAATCACCTTAAATCTATGACCTCTGGTTCTCGACCCTTCCGCCAATGGGAACAGTTTGTCTCTATCTACTCTGTCCAGACCCCTCATGATTTTGGACACCTCTATCAAATCTCCTCTCAATCTTATCTGCTCTAAGGAGAACAACCACAGCTTCTCCAGTCTATCCACGTAACTGAAGTCCCTCATCTCTGGAATCATTCTTGTAAATCTTTTCTGCACTCTTTCTAAAGCCTTCACATCCTTCCTAAAGTGCGGTGCCCAGAATTGGACACACAACTCCAGTTGAAGGCGAACCAGTGTTTTATACATGTTGATCATAACTTCATTGCTTTTGTACTCTATGCCTCTATTTATGAAGCCCAGGATCCCTTATGCTTTTTTAACCGCTTTCTCAACCTGCCCTGCCACCTTCAATGATTTGTGCACATATACCCCCAGGTCTCTCTGTTCATTCACCTCCTTTAGAATTGTACCCTTTAGTTTATATTGCCTCTCCTCGTTCCTCCTACCAAAATGTATCACTTCGCACTTTTCTGCGTTAAATTTCATCTGCCACGTGTCTGCCCATTTCACCAGCACTCCGGGCACAATGTGTGCCCATCTCGGTCATCTTGTACAAGCCAAGACGGCTCACAACGTGTTTCGAGGAAGCTGAGATTCCTCTCTGCCCATTTCTTGATTTCGAGACATGGAACATTCTGGAATGTTTCTATTGTTTACTAATTGTGAAATTTGCGATAATTAAGGTGTTGGATGTCATTAATGGGGCTGTGGAATTTTTAACATTTTTTTGGCATCAAGCACTCCCAAGTCAGCTACAGCACAGGTTAGATACACTGGAGTTCCTGTGTAGCACCCAGTCGCAGAGGGGGAAAGGACAGTGTCTGACCCACCGCACCACCCAGTCCCAGAGGGGGAAAGGACAGTGTCTGACTCACTGCACCACCCAGTCCCAGAGGGGGAAAGGACACTGTCTGACTCATTGCAACACCCAGTCCCAGAGGGGGAACAGACAGTGTCTGACCCACTGAACCACACAGTCCCAGAGGGGAAAAGGACACTGTCTGACCCACCGCACCACCCAGTCCCAGAGAGGGAAAGGACAGTGTCTGACCCACTGCACCACCCAGTCCCAGAGGGGGAAAGGACAGTGTCTGACTCATTGCAACACCCAGTCCCAGAGGGTGAAAGGACAGTGTCTGACCCACTGCACCACCCAGTCCCAGAGGGGGAAAGGACAGTGTCTGACCCACTGCACCACCCAGTCCCAGAGGGGGAAAGGACAGTGTCCGACCCACTGCACCACCCAATCCCAGAGGGTGAAAGGACAGTGTCCGACCCACTGCACCACCCAGTCCCAGAGGGTGGAAGGACAGTGTCTGTCTGACCCATTGCACCACCCAGTCCCAGAGGGTGAAAGGACAGTGTCTGACCCATTGCACCACCCAGTCCCAGAGGAGGAAAGGACAGTGTCTGACTCACTGCACCACCCAGTCCCAGAGGGGGAAAGGACACTGTCTGACTCATTGCAACACCCAGTCCCAGAGGGTGAAAGGACAGTGTCTGACCCACTGCACCACCCAGTCCCAGAGGGGGAAAGGACAGTGTCCGACCCACTGCACCACCCAGTCCCAGAGGGGGAAAGGACAGTGTCCGACCCACTGCACCACCCAGTCCCAGAGTGGGAAAGGACAGTGTCCGACCCACTGCACCACCCAGTCCCAGAGGGTGAAAGGACAGTGTCTGACCCACTGCACCACCCAGTCCCAGAGGGGGAAAGGACAGTGTCCGACCCACTGCACCACCCAGTCCCAGAGGGGGAAAGGACAGTGTCTGACTCACTGCACCACCCAGTCCCAGAGGGGGAAAGGACAGTGTCTGACTCACTGCAACACCCAGTCCCAGAGGGTGAAAGGACAGTGTCCGACCCACTGCACCACCCAGTCCCAGAGGGTGAAAGGACAGTGTCTGACTCACTGAACCACTCAGTCCCAGAGACGGAAAGGACTGTGTCTGACACACTGCACCGCCCAGTCCCAGAGCGGGAAAGGACAGTGTCTGACCCACTGCACCACCCAGTCCCAGAGGAGGAAAGGACAGTGTCTGACCCACTGCACCACCCAGTCCCAGAGGGGGGAAAGGACAGTGTCTGACTCACTGCACCACCCAGTCCCAGAGGGGGAAAGGACAGTTTCTGACCCACCGCACCACCCAGTCCCAGAGGGGGAAAGGACAGTGTCTGACTCACTGCACCACCCAGTCCCAGAGGGTGAAAGGACAGTGTCTGACCCCTTGCACCACCCAGTCCCAGAGGGTGAAAGGACAGTGTCTGACCCACCGCACCACCCAGTCCCAGAGGGGGAAAGGACAGTGTCTAACCCACCGCAACACCATGTCCCAGAGGGGAAAAGGACAGTGTCTGACCCACCACACCACTCAGTCCCAGAGGGGGAAAGGACAGTGTCTGACCCACTGCACCACCCAGTCCCAGAGAGGGAAAGGACAGTGTCTGACCCACCGCACCACCCAGTCCCAGAGGGGGGAAAGGACAGTGTCTGACTCACTGCACCACCCAGTCCCAGAGGGTGAAAGGACAGTGTCTGACCCCTTGCACCACCCAGTCCCAGAGGGTGAAAGGACAGTGTCTGACCCACCGCACCACCCAGTCCCAGAGGGGGAAAGGACAGTGTTTAACCCACCGCAACACCATGTCCCAGAGGGGAAAAGGACAGTGTCTGACCCACCGCACCACTCAGTCCCAGAGGGGGAAAGGACAGTGTCTGACCCACTGCACCACCCAGTCCCAGAGAGGGAAAGGACAGTGTCTGACCCACCGCACCACCCAGTCCCAGAGGGGGAAAGGACAGTGTCTGACCCACTGTATCACCCAGTCCCAGAGGGGGAAAGGACAGTGTCTGACCCACTGCACCACCCAGTCCCAGAGGGGGAAAGGACAGTGTCTGACTCACTGCATCACCCAGTCCCAGAGGGGGAAAGGATAGTGTCTGACCCACCGCACCACCCAGTCCCAGAGGGGGAAAGGACAGTGTCTGACCCACTGCACCGCCCAGTCCCAGAGGGGGAAAGAACAGTGTCTGACCCACTGCACCGCCCAGTCCCAGAGGGGGAAAGAACAGTGTCTGACCCACTGCACCACCCAGTCCCAGAGGGGGAAAGGACAGTGTCTGACCCCTTGCACCGTCCAGTCCCAGAGGGTGAAAGGACAGTGTCTGACCCACCGCACCACCCAGTCCCAGAGGGGGAAAGGACAGTGTCTGACCCACTGCACCGTCCAGTCCCAGAGGGGGAAAGAACAGTGTCTGACCCACTGCACCACCCAGTCCCAGAGGGGGAAAGAACAGTGTCTGACCCACTGCACCACCCAGTCCCAGAGGGGGAAAGGACAGTGTCTGACTCATTAATCAGCTGATTCCAGCATCATTGAAATGCCACACTCTATGAGTCAGCACCTTCAGGAGGGGACAGGAGAACATTTGGAAAGGAAGGGTCGCCTCCGTCTACGAGACACCGAGGAAGAAGCACAGTAGCTGAGTCAGCACTGGGATTGAGGGAGTCATTGCAGAATGGAATCTAACCCTTCGAGCTGCTGCAGGTGATCAGACCAGTGATAGTTGCAGAGGGACCACAGACCTCCTTCCTGTTTCGTGCAGCGTGTAGCTCGAGGTGAGGGGCAGGAAGCCATCACTTAATCAGCATTAATCATCTCGCCTCTTTCTGTAGCACGCAGCCCCAGCTCAGTCCCTCCGCCCAGAAAGCCAATGGGGAATTTGGAACACATTACGCATGCGATAAGAAAGGGTTTCAGGAGCAATTGTGATATAATTCCACTCAGGAGTGGAAGACAGAGTTAACCTCACACCAGCCCGTGCCTTGGGAGGTTGCAGGGGTGCGGTGGGGAAATTTTGTTGACGGGGTAAGTTCCATCCCCATGACTCCTAAGGATCATGACAGGGTGGATGCTGAGAGATTGTTTCCCCTGGTTGGGGAGTCTAGAACCAGGGGTCACAGTCTCAGGATACGGGGTCGGCCATTTAGGACTGAGATGAGGAGGAATTTCTTCACTCAGAGGGTGGTGAACCTGTGGAATTCTCTACCCCAGAGGGCTGTGGAGGCTCAGTCGTTGGGTATATTCAAGACTGAGATCGATAGATTTTTGGACTCTACGGGAATCAAGGGATATGGGGATGGGGTGGGAAAGTGGAGATGAGGCAGAAGATCAGCCGTGGTCTTATTGATCAAGTCACTCTCTGTGTATATATACTGTGTATTAGATTCCCTCACGGTACCTTTACCTGATGAAGGAGCAGCCGCTCCGAAAGCTCGTAATTTTAAATAAAACTGTTGGACTATAACCTGGTGTTGTGCGACTTCTCATTTTTGTCCACCCCAGTCCAACACCGGCATCTCCACATCATGATCTTATTGAATGACGGAGCAGGCTCGAAGGGCCGTATGGCCTCCTCCTGCTCCTGTTTCTTATGTTCTTCTGGTCTAACTCAGATGGTAGGAAGGCTGAGTCTAGGCAGTGATTGGAGCACTCCCTCCGCGGGAGGCCCAGCTTCTCGGCACGAGTGTCAAACAGGCCTCTCCGCCGCTGACAGCAGCACAGCTGAATCAATCCTGTCCTCACGCATCGCCCATGCCCTCATTTTCCAGCAGGGATCAGGAGCTGGAATCCTGACTGATTTTTATCCCCTCCCTCCCTCCCCTCCCCCCGAGCACAAAGGTCCTGGGACCGTTTTTAGCGTCGCTCAAATTGCTACCTTGGCTGAGATTGGTTGACTCAGCTCAGGCCAGGAAATGACCCCGCGACCTTCATGGTCGGCAGCACTCATCACCGCACCGGGCAAAGTGTATTTCCACACCATGCTGCCGAAGGGAGCCTCCTTCCATTGGTTTTTATGGTGTAAAGGGACTATAATCATGAGGTTTCCTTTTTCTCTTGTCGGTCAAATTCATGGCAACATAGAAATTGTCTTCGTTTTTAAACCATAATTATGGGTTCAGTTCGACCACTGCCTTGTGGCTGATGCAGACGTTGAGCGACAACTATAATTTTACATTTAGGCGGCGAAGCCAGATAATTGGGTCAGGAGTAGCGGAGCGGATTGCTGCGACGCCTCCTTCGCCACATTCCGCCCTGAGCTGCGCGGGCACGTCAATCGGGTGGTCCCGCGCAGGCCGCTCGCCAGCGGCTCCGCTGGGAAAGGTACCGCCCGTGCGCGGCCACACAGCAAAAATAAAAATTAGGGGGAGGCGTTGCTCCTTCGTACCCGTGAATCGAGCCTCGAATCGCTGTGTGTTCCGTGGTCTGCTCTGGGTGGCCACAGTCGCACACTGGAGAGTTCTTAGTTGGCCACTTGTGCATCAAGTATCCACATCTGCCGTGGTTTGTGCGACTTACACATCTGCCTTCTTAAAACGCTCACATCAACAGAGCGCCCATCGAGTGTACAGTGACAAATTTCAAGTTCTGTCAATCATAAGAACATCAGAATTAGGGGCAGGAGTCGGCCATACGGCCCCTCGAGCCTGCTCCACCATTCAATAAGATCATGATGCGGAGATGCCGGTGTTGGACTGGGGTGGACAAAAATGAGAAGTCGCACAACACCAGGTTATAGTCCAACAGTTTTATTTGAAATTATGAGCTTTCGGAGCGGCTGCTCCTTCATCAGGTACAGTGAGGGAATACAAATCGGTTACACAGTATATATAGACAGAGAACAATGTGTCTGCAGAGATACAATCCATCAGGGAGGCATTACATCAAAGACACAGCAGAGTACAGCTAAGACAATGAGGTGGGGTCACAGGGGGTCCAACGTGTCAAATGCTGCAGTCTGCAGTTTTAAAAAAAAGTTAAAAGCTTAACTGCAGACTGCAGCATTTGACACGTTGGACCCCCTGTGACCCCACCTCATTGTCTTTGTTGTATTTTGCTATTGTCTTTGATATAATGTCTTCCTGGTTGGATTTGATTGCTATGATTGTCTCTCTGCCGAGGTGTGATAAAGGGCAGTTAGAAAGATTAACTGTAGTCGTCTGGCATTGTTCTCTGCACAGGCATTGTTCTCTGTCTATATATGCTGTGCCCATTTGTATTTCTTCACTTCACCTGACGAAGGAGCAGCCGCTCCGAAAGCTCGTGATTTCAAATAAAACTGTTGGACTATAACCTGGTGTTGTGCGACTTCTCACTTTTGTCCACCCCAGTCAAACACCGGCATCTCCGCATCATTGAATATACTCAACGACTGAGCATCCACAACCCTCTAGGGGTAGAGAATTCCAAAGATTCACCACCCTCCGAGTGAAGAAATTTCTCCTCATCTCAGTCCTAAATGGCCGACCCCTTATCCTGAGACTGTGACCCCTGGTTCTGGACTCCCCCAGCCAGTTGTGCACGAGTACGTACTGTGTTGGGGTAACACAGATTGAAGGCAGCTCGACTGACACAGATTGAAGACCGACTTAAACACGTAGAACTGGCTATCCCCCTGCTTGGCCAGTGGCTCAACGCATGGCGGTTCTGAGCCATTAGTGTAGTGGGTCCAAGGCACAAGTTCTGCTCTGGGTAGGATTAGCTCATTTCCACTGGGCAGCAAGCAGGGGACTAAAGACGGCCTCCACAAGCCTGTACTCGGGGAGGGAAAGTAAGAACAGTCAGGGCTCCTGGAACCATGGCACGTAGAGCACAGGAGGAGGCCACTCGGACTGCGCTGGTGATAAGTTCTTCATTCGGAGCGTCGCTGCCCTAATCTCATTCGCCCGGCGTAACCTGTAGTTTCTCATTCTAGCCTGTGGCCCACCCTTGCTGGGTGAACGTGAGGTGATTGGCCTGCTGGAGACCGTGGAGACCGTATCTCAGCAACAGTATCCGTGGAGACCATATCCTAGCAACAGCCAGGAAACCAGGCGAGAAGATCACAAGCGGAATCGTTTTGTTTCTTAACTGTCGATGGCACGTACACGGAAAAGAAATGGAGCTGGGTGGCCCAGGTTGAGAGGGGGTGGGAGCGAGTAGGGTTGTCCAGGATTGTCCTGGGATGGCCAGGAATTAAAGATTAATCTCCGGGGCACTGCTCCTACCAACCTGGAGAGAAATCATAGGGACACTAAAATAAATGTGGGTTTTTTTTTTCCCCCAGTTACTTTGAACACTTTGAAAAGGCGCTTTGACTGACAGTCAAGAATCATCCAATCAGGTAACAAAGAGACTGTGTGGTTTCCAATTGGCCGCGAGTAAACCAATGGTGGAGGGGCAGAGGGAGACGGGAGGTCATGTGATGAAACCTCCAGGAATATGTCCAACCAGAGTTGGCGAACTTAAGGACAAGAGTTTCCCAGAACCTGTCAGCAGTCAAGAACAACAACAACTGGCATTTATATAGCGTCTTTAACGTCGCAAAACGTCCCCAGGGCGCGTCACAGGAGCGATTATCAAACAAAATTTGACACCGAGCCACATAAGGAGATGGTAGGGCAAATGACCAAAAACTTGGTCAACGAGGTAGGTTTTAAGGAGCATCTTAAAGGAGGTGAGAGAGGTGGAGAGGTTTATGAAGGGAATTCCGGAGTTTAGGGCCCAGGCAGCTGAAGGCACGGCCGCCAATGGTGGAGCGACGGAAAATCGGGGATGCTCAAGAGGCCAGAATTGGCAGTCCAAGGGTTAAGGGCTTGGGAAATGACGAACAACAAAAAATGACGCCCCGCTGATTCTATCAATAAAATATGCTAATGACAAACTATTGTCCCATTCTGTCGACAGCACTAGGTGGAAAATGTGTTAGTGTGTGTGTAGGAGTAGGGGAAGGGAGAGGGAGAAGGTCATTGAGTAGAAAGAGTGAGAGGGAGTAGCTCTGTGCTGCATGAAGGAAGGTGTATGTTCCACACCTGAGAAATAAGCAAATAAGTAAGTGTGGAGGCAATATTCAGTTTTACTAATCGTCGAGACAAGGGAATGGAAGAAAAAAACAACTGTACCTTCAAGCCTACAAAGGATGTCCTGTTTTTGTAAAGGTGCCGCTGGTGTTGCTGCATGTCGCTCTTGTGATGTGGGAGTTGCAATAGTATTAAGAGCTCACAGGGGGACACAGTTATCTAGGTTGATTGAGGTGACAGATTGTAACAGTTTGTCACCTGCTGTCAACAGCAAGAGCTGCCATCGCAGCACTTTTAGATGCAGTCAAGGTCGTGGGTTCAAGTCCCACTCCAGAGACTTGAGCACAAAAATACTAGGCCGACGCTCCCGGTGCCAGTACTGAGGGAGCTTCCGCCGCACTGTCGGAGGGGCCGTCTTTCGGATGAAGGCGTTAAACCGAGGCTCCCGTCTGCCCTCTCAGGCGGGACGTAAAAGATCCCACGGCCACTGACGCTCCCTCTAAATATTACCGTGGGTGTGAGGCCTGTTTATTTAAATGCACGGTACCTTTCAATTTCCAGAGTGGCCACCGCCCACGCGCAGTATCTTCAACGGGACTGCTTGTGAGCGACCCGCGCAGCACCTGCACAGATTGCGGCGCGACCGCGCACCCAGCTCAGAGGGAACATTGACGGCCACGATTTGGAAGAAGAGCAGGGGGAGTTATCCCTGGTATCCTGGGGCCAATATTTATCCCTCAACCAACATCACTAAAACAGATGATCTGCTCATTATCACCCTGCTGTTTGTGGGATCTTACTCTGCGCAAATTGGCTGCCGTGTTTCCCTACATTACAACAGTGACCACACTTCAAAAGTACTTCATTGGCTGTGAAGCGGTTTGGGACATCCTGAGATCGTGAAAGGCGCTGTAGAAATACAAGTTCATTCTTTCTTTTAGTCTAAGGCGCTCTCTACTTTTTCACCCCAATTTTCAGGCGATCATTCCCTGCGGCAACATATATTTCCTTAGCTCGCACCAGCCTGGGTGTCACCGAGTGAGTTTGCCAGTTTATTGCCCAGTTCAGGCCTACTACTGAGAGGAGCCTAAACTCAGTTCACCTTGCAGCCGGCAAACAGAGGGGAGGCCTTCATCCTATCAGCCTGGGCTGGATTTGAGCCCAGAGGGCGAGGCGGTCGAGGCCCGAAAATGGCGGCGGGTCACTTACCGTCCTGTTGACGCTCGCGACCTCGGCCGCCGCCATCTTGGCTGGGGGTCCTGAGCGGGGTCGACTGAGCACCCGCCTGTTTCAAGTGGGAGGCCATTGTAATCTGCACATTGGTGCCCTATGACTCTACATGGTCACACCTACTTCTACCATGATGCGGAGATGCTGGTGTTGGACTGGGGTGGACAAATGTGAGAAGTCGCACAACACCAGGTTATAGTCCAACAGATTTATTTGAAATCACAAGCTTTCGGAGCGCTGCTCCTTCGTCAGGTGAAGTGATGAAATACATATGGGCACAGCATATATAGACAGAGAACACTGCCAGATGATTACAGTTAATCTTTCTAACTGCCCTTTATCACACCTCGGCAGAGAGACAATCACGGCAATCAAAGGTGTGGATGGTGTCCAAACAGGTCAGTCAGGAAAACATTACATCAAAGACGATAGCAAAATACAACAAAGACAATGAGGTGGGGTCACAATGGGTCAAATGTGGCAGCTGCTGGGTTCTACCTCTACCAGACGGTGAGCGGCTTAACCGACCCTCAGAGGGACCGCTGGAGGCCGCTCAACAAAACGGCCCAGGAAATGTTTCATTGCTGGTGGGCTGAGGCGGAGCAGGAGGAGCTATCAGCCCATCTGAAGCTGGCCCCTCACCCCCCAGGATCGCCGTCTCTCCCCTCCCACCACCCCGAGCTCAGGAGATTTCCCGCTCACCCGACGCACCGCAACCAGGTGCCCGCTTGGCGCCCGTGCCTCGTCACCGCTCCGCACCTTGCGGCCGCGGCAGCTTTGCCCGCCCATTAGCCGCCTGAAATTAGCTTCGAGGTTGGCGCCAATTCTGACTCCACCACTAACTCAGTGAAGCCAATGGGTTTGTTCTCAGCCACCCTGTGCTGGCCTCTTGCGCATCCCCAATTTCATCCACTCCACCATTAGCGGCCGTGCCTTCAGCTGCCCGGACCCCAAGCTCTGGAATTCTATCCTTAAACCTCTCCGTCAATCTACCCTTCTCTCTCTGTCTCTCCTCCTTTAAGACGCTCTTTAAAGCCTACCTCCCTGTCCTGATAACCTCCTTACATGCTCAGTCTCAAATTTTGACAGACAATCACCCCTGTGAAGTGCCTTGAGACGTTTTAATACGCTCAAGGTGGTATATAAATGGAAGTTGCTGTTGTTGAGGTTTGGAAGCTTCTGCTCCTTGTGACTCAGTGGCCCATCACCTTCACCAAGTGCCCATATTATTTATATTGAATTCTAAAATAAATCTTTCCAAACTAAATATAGGGCTGCGGCAGTTGAGCAATCTCTACAGGATATGACCAGTCCAGTCCTGCTCCTCTATTACCATCCGCGACAAGACCACGAGCAAATCCAGAAATTCGCCACAGCGATTAAGCAACAATAAAAAGTAATTTGTAGTTTTTAAAAATATAGACACAAACAATGCCTCGAAAATGATCAGTCAGCCGGAAGCTCGCTCGAGCTATAATCGCTTCTCGTGGTCATGTGATCTTTGTAGAACACAGGAGCTTGGCACTGTGGTTAATGTGGTCTCGGCTCGAGCTCCTGGCTATCTGTTAAGGCGCACACATGTCACGTAGCAAAGCCTGCTGTCTCCTAGGATGCATTTTCAAAAATGCTTTACACCAGTTTTACACGTCGGTGCAGTTGCTGCTCGCACTGCTCACGCAGCATTTGCAGGATGTAATGGTGGGTTCGTAGTGGGGGACGAGTTAATCTGTTAACTTACAAATAGGGACAGAGGAACCGGAGGAGGCCACTCAGCCCCTGTTCCGCCATTCAGTGAGATCAAGGCTGATCTGTATCTTAATTATTTCATCTGCCCGCCTTGACTCCATATCCCTTGATACCCTTACCCAACAAAAATCTATCAATTTCAATCTCGAAAGCTTCAATTTACCCCCCCCCAGCCTTTACAGCTTTTTGGGAGAGAGAGTTCCAGATTTCCACGACCCTTACTTAAGGAAAGACATCCTTGCTCTCGAGGCAGTGCAAAAAAGGTTCACTCGGTTAATCCCGGGGATGAGGGGGTGGTCATATGAGGAGAGGTTGGGTAGATTGGGACTCTACTCATTGGAGTTCAGAAGAATGAGAGGCGATCTTATTGAAACATATAAGATTGTGAAGGGGTTGGATCGGGTGGATGCGGGGAGGATGTTCCCGATGACGGGTGAGACTAGAACTAGGGGACATAGTCTTAGAATAAGGGGCTGCTCTTTCAAAACTGAGATGAGGAGGAACTACTTCACTCAGAGGGTGGTAGGTCCATGGAATATGCTGCCACAAAAAGCTGTAGAAGCTACATCATTAAATAAATTTAAAACAGAAATAGACCGTTTCCTAGAAGTAAAGGGCATTAAGGGTTACGGGGAGCGGGCAGGAATTTGGACATGAGTCTAAGTTCGGATCGGTCATGGCCCTGTGGGTAGTGGAGCAGGCCCAGGGGCCGTGTAGCCTGATCCTGCTCCTATTTCGTGTGTGCAATTCTGTTAGATGCAGGAGATGG
>CM059449.1:10361749-10434249 GCA_030390025.1 Squalus acanthias
CTCTCGTTTTGGAATCAGAAGGCCGTGAGTTCAAGCCCCAGGGCAGGACTTGAGTGCAATAAAATATAAGATGGTCACTAATAAATCCAATAGGGAATTTAGCAGATACTTCTTTAGCCAGAGAGTGGTGAGAATGTGGAACTCACTACCACAGGGAGTGGTTGAGGTGATTATCATAGATGCATTTAAAGGGAAGTTAGATAAATACACGAGGGAGAAAGGAATAGAAGGGTGAGATGAAGAGGGGTGGAGGGAGGCGCGTGTGGAGCATGGATCCGTTGGGCCGAATGGCCTGTTTCTGTGCTGTACACTCTATGTAATTTAAACTGAGCATTCAGTGGAGTGCTGTGTTGTCAGAGGTGCTGTCTTTTGGGTAAGGTGTTAAAATAAGGCCCCCTCTTCCTGTTCAGGTGGCTGTAAACAACCTCAGGACTCTTTCTTGAAGAAGAGCAGGAAGTTCTCCCGTGTCCCAGCCAACATTCATCCTTCGACCAATGCCACGTTGAGCAGGTTATCGGGTTGTTTATCCTATTGGAGTATTCGGCCCCAACTGGAGTATTGTGTCCGATTCTGGGCACCGCACTTTAGGAAGGATGTGAAGGCCTTAGAGAGGGTGCAGAAAAGATTTACAAGAATTGTTCCAGGGATGAGGGACTTCAGTTACGTGGATAGACTGGAGAGGCTGGGGTTGTTTTCCTTAGAGCAGAGAAGGTTGAGAGGAGATTTGATAGAGGTCTTCAAAATCATGAGGGGTCGAGGCAGAGTAGATAGGGAGAAACTGTTCCCATTGGCGGAAGGGTCGAGAACCAGAGGACACAGATTTAAGGTGGTTGGCAGAAGAACCAAAGGCGACATGAGGAAAAACTTTTTTACGCAGCGAGTGGTTATGACCTGGAATGCACTGCCTGAAATGGTGGTGGAGGCAGATTCAATCGTGGCTTTCAAAAGGGAGTTGGATAAATACCTGGAAGAAAAACATTTGTAGGGCTACGGGGAAAGGGCGGGGGAGTGGGACTGGCTGAAGTGCTCTTGCAGAGAGCCGGCACGGGCTCGACGGGCCGAATGGCCTCCTTCTGTGCTGTAACCATTCTATGATTCTAGGATTCTATTGCTGTTTGTGGGACCTTACTGTGCTCGAACCACCTACAAAACAACAGTGATTGCACTTCAGAAGTAACTCATTGACTACATGATCATTTGTGTCATGTACGAAGCGCTTTGGGACATCCTGAGAGCGTGAAAGGCGCTGTATAAATGCAAGTTCTGGAATGCACGGCCTGAAGGGGCGGTGGAAGCAGATTCAATAGTAACTTTCAAAAGGGAATTTGATAAATACTTGAAAAGGAAGAATTTGCAAGGGCTACGGGGAAAGAGCAGGGGGGATTGGGATTAATTGGAATGGTCTTTCAGAGAGCCAGCACAGGCACGATGGGCCGAATGGCCTCCTTCTCTGCCGTATGATTCGAAGTTCTTTTTTTCCTTCTGGGCTGATGGATGGAAAATGGCCACTGGCAGGAGATGCTGGAATGATGCCAGTGACGGTGAAACTGAACCCAGGACCTCAGCTAATGAGGAGAGAACATTGGAAGAGTTGGTTCCGAAAACCTTTATGAGTAAGGCTCATTTCTTTCCTCTCCGCTCCTTGATTGCTTACGTTCCAAGCAGCATTCCGACCCAAGACTCATTGCAAGTGGACCTGCTCCCAGGCTTCCCTGCTCCCAGGCTTCCCTGCTCCCAGGCATCCCTGCTCCCAGGCTTCCCCGCTCCCAGGCTTCCCCGCTCCCAGGCATCCCTGCTCCCAGGCTTCCCTGCTCCCAGGCTTCCCTGCTCACAGGCTTCCCCGCTCCCAGGCTTCCCCGCTCCCAGGCTTCCCTGCTCACAGGCTTCCCCGCTCCCAGGCTTCCCCGCTCACAGGCTTCCCCGCTCCCAGGCTTCCCCGCTCCCAGGCTTCCCCGCTCCCAGGCATCCCCGCTCCCAGGCTTCCCCGCTCCCAGGCATCCCCGCTCCCAGGCATCCCCGCTCCCAGGCTTCCCCGCTCCCAGGCATCCCTGCTCCCAGGCATCCCTGCTCCCAGGCTTCCCTGCTCCCAGGCTTCCCTGCTGTCGCTCAGAAGCAGTTGCTCAGAGCTGCTGCAGCTCATGTGACGAGGAAGAGGTGCTCAGGGTCAACGCTCGTTGCTTTGCCAGTTGGCCGGGGACAGGAAAGTTGCCGGTATGGCCCCCCCCCCTTCCTCCATTTGTCCACGGGGAGGTCAGGCGTCGGCGTTCAATGTCGGTTGTGGCTCCACGAGTAACGCACTCACCTCTGAGTCAGAAAGTTGTGGGTTCACAGTCCCCACTCCAGAGACTTGAGCACAAACTCCAGGCTGACGCTCCCAGTGCGGTGCTGAGCGAGCGCTGCACTGACGGAGGTGCCGTCTTTCAGATGAGACGTTAAACCAAGGCCCCCGTCTGCCCTCTCAGGTAGACATATGAGATCCCAGGGCCACTATTTGGAAGAAGAGCAGGGGAGTGAGTTCTCCCCGGTGTCTTGGCCAACATTTATCCCTCAACCAACATCACTGAAAACAAGATTCTCTGGTCATTATCACATTGCTGTTTGTGGGATCTTGCTGTGCACAAATCGGCTGCCGCATTTCCCACATTACAACAGTGGCTACACTTCGAAAAGTACTTCATTGGCTGTAAAGCGCTTTGGGACGTCCTGGGTTTGTGAAAGGCGCTATAGAAATGCAAAGCCTTTCGGCTTGATCGGGTGGATGCGGGGAGGATGTTCCCAAGGATGGGTGAAACTAGAACTAGGGGGCATAATCTTAGAATAAGGGGCTGCTCTTTCAAAACTGAGATGAGGAGAAACTTCTTCACTCAGAGGGTAGCAGGTCTGTGGAATTTGCTGCCCCAGGAAGCTGTGGAAGCTGCGACATTAAGTACTGGATTTGGATGATCAGCCATGATCGTATTGAATGGTGGAGCAGGCTCGACGGGCCGAATGGCCTACTCCTGCTCCTGGATTCTATGTTTCTATGTTTCTATGTAAATAAATTTAAAACAGAAATAGACAGTTTCCTAGAAGTAAAGGGAATTAGGGGTTACGGGGAGCGGGCAGGAAATTGGACATGAGGCTGAGTTTGGATCGGTCAGGGCCCTGTGGGTGGCGGAGCGGGCCCAGGGGCTGAGTGGCCGGGTCCTGCTCCTACTTCTTGTGTTCTTTAGATTTGAGGTTAGGATCAGATCAGCCATGATCTTATTGAATGGCGGAGCAGGCTCGAGGGGCCGATTGGCCTACTCCTGCTCCTATTTCTTATGTTCTTATGTTATGTTCTTTCTTTCAAGTGCTCGAGCCCCGGGGTCCCGCATTGAGCCCCAGAGTAAAAATCGTGAAGGTCACGATGATGTAGGCGAGTGGTGGAATGAGCCTTGTAGTGCAACCTGAGTATTACTCAGCAGATAGAGAGGAAACAAAGGTACTTTTCGACGCGCTGGGAGGCGGTAAGCAATTTCGAGAGGTTGCTTTTTTTTGTCTGCAGCTTGTGGGCAACTGCGTTGCCCTGACACAGCAGAAGCTAACCCATGCGGCTGCCACATCTTAAAGACCTTAGTTTCCTGTCAGTACGTTCAAGCATAATATTCCAACCCAACGAGGAGACAGCAGTTGTTAGCTGTGGTGTGTGTGATCTTCTCCAGTGTCTCTGGGTTTCCCTCACTTTCTTTCCCTCATTGTTGAATAACTTCCCCCCCCCGCCACCCCCCCACCCAACCTCCACTTTTCTGCCACTCAACCACAACAACACCGACGTGCATTTATACAGCGCCTTTAATGTAGTAAAACGTCCCGCGGCGCCTCACAGCAGCGATTATCAAACCCAATTTGACACCGAGCCACATTAAGGAGGTTTTAGGGCAGGTGACCACAAGCTTGGTCAAAGAGGTCGGTTTTAAGGAGCGTCTTAAATTAGGAGAACGAGGTAGAGAGGCGGAGAGGTTCAGGGAGGGAATTCCAGAGCTTAGGGGCCCAGGCAGCTGAAGGCACGTCCACCAATGGTGGAGAGATGGAAAATCGGGGATGCGCGAGAGGCCAGGCAGCTTCCTCGAATTCTCCTGGTGGTTTAAAATGATAAACGGATTCGATACGGATAACGCAGGGTCGATACGGAGAAACTATTTCCTCTGGTGGGGGAGGTGTCCAGTACAAGGGGGCCCATAACCTTCAAATTAGAGGCAGGGTGTTCAAGAGCGAAATCAGGAAGCACTTTCTCACACAAAGGGTCGTGGAAATCGAGAACGCTCTCCCCCCAAAAAGGCCGTGGATGCTGGGGGAGGCAATCAGAGCTTTCAAGGCTGAGATCGATGGATTGTTGTTAGGTGAGGGGATCAAGGGATAGGGAACAAAGGCGGGTAAATGGAGTTGAGGTACAGAACAGCCAGGATCGAATAGAATAGCTTGCTTGGGCTGAGCACAGGCTCAGTTTGGATTATGGTCGACCTGAGAACGGATCCAATCGTCCCAGTTAAGTCCTCAAAGCCTTTCCAGCTTCTGGAGTCAGAATCCATTATTTGACTGAGTTTAGTCATCTTTCAAGGGAATAGTCAGACTGCCATTTATTTCTTTGAAGTCCAGATTCACCGGTAAACACACCGTTCTGGCGGGACTCTGAGCCGCAGGGGCCGAATGGGTCTGGGGTTCAATCCCCGCTCTGTGCTGAGTTAGGTGGTTTCAGCCTACTCGGTGTGAACGCGTCTCAGCGCAGCTGGGCTAGAGAAGGCAACATCGCACGGGCGTCCCCACTCCTGAATGTTGGGCAATGATAGAAAGAAAGTCGTGCATTTATATAGCGCCTTCCACCTCCCCAGGATGCCCCAAAGCGATTCACAGCCAATGAGGTATCTTTGAAGTGCAGCCATTGGTGTAATGTGGGATACGCGGCAGCCAATTTGCACACAGCAAGCTCCCACAAACAACAATGTGATAAATGACCAGATCATCTGTTTTTAGTGATGTTGGTTGAGGGATAAATATTGGCCCAGGACATCAGGGAGAACTCCCCTGCTCTCCTTTGAAATAGTGCCGTGGGATCTTTTACTTCCACCTGAGAGAGCAGACGGGGCCTCGGTTTAACGTCTCATCCAAATGACGACCCCTCTGACAGTGCAGCGCTCCCTCAGTACTGCCCCTCTGACAGTGCAGTGCTCCCTCAGTACTGCCCCTCTGACAGTGCAGCGCTCCCTCAGTACTGTCCCTCTGACAGTGCAGCACTCCCTCAGTACTGTCCCTCTGACAGTGCAGCACTCCCTCAGTACTGCCCCTCCGACAGTGCAGTGCTCTCTCAGTACTGCCCCTCTGACAGTGCAGCGCTCCCTCAGTACTGCCCCTCCGACAGTGCAGCGCTCCCTCAGTACTGCCCCTCTGACAGTGCAGCACTCCCTCAGTACTGCCCCTCTGACAGTGCAGCGCTCCCTCAGTACTGCCCTCCGACAGTGCAGCGCTCCCTCAGTACTGCCCCTCTGACAGTGCAGCGCTCCCTCAGTACTGCCCCTCTGACAGTGCAGCGCTCCCTCAGTACTGCCCCTCCGACAGTGCAGCGCTCCCTCAGTACTGCCCCTCTGACAGTGCAGCGCTCCCTCAGTACTGCCCCTCCGACAGTGCAGCACTCCCTCAGTACTGCCCCTCTGACAGTGCAGCGCTCCCTCAGTACTGCCCCTCTGACAGTGCAGCGCTCCCTCAGTACTGCCCCTCCGACAGTGCAGCACTCCCTCAGTACTGCCCCTCTGACAGTGCAGCGCTCCCTCAGTACTGCCCCTCTGACAGTGCAGCACTCCCTCAGTACTGCCCCTCTGACAGTGCAGCGCTCCCTCAGTACCGCACTGGAGTATCAGCCTGGATTATGTGCTCGAGTCTCTGGAGCGGGGTCTATGAACCCACCACCTTCTGGCTCAGAGGCGAGTGTGCTGCCGACCGTACCACTGGCTGATGCCTGCCTGTCGAGGATCATTGGGTGAGGGCAGGACCCGGTTCGGTGTAGCTGCTAATTGTCGGTATGAGTCACCACCATGAGGAGAGGAGGGGAGAAAACTAAGGGGGAAAAATGTAATGAAACCTGAATGTGAGACAGGAAAAAAGGGAAGGCGTCAGAGTGATTTGCATGGGCTGTCAGAGACTCTCAGTGAGATTCTTCAATCCTGTGAAGTATTGAAAGGCAGGGGAGGTTGTGAGTGACAATTTAAATATAGACAACAACTGTTCCCATTGCCTCTGTGCAGCAACAGCAGAGGCAGGAAAACCACTAGCTCATGGGGAAATGAGGTGACATTGGTTTTCCTCAGTGACATCATCGATTAGTCTCCTCCCCACCCCCGGAGCCATGGCTAGAGATCTGAAACATCCGGGCCCACAGTGAGGGACACCACCCAAATTTGAGAGCGCGAGAGGGGAAGGTGAGGTGAATCGAGAGATATTAAATTGGTGACACCAGGCCTTGGGGTTTTCAAAAGCCTTTTTAGATTGTGTTTTTGCGTATTCGTGTGGGCACAGTGTCTCACTTCCGAGGGCCAAGGCGAGGCGAACTTGGTTTTAAAAAAGGAATGGGCATCGTCGGAGGGCCAGGGAAGATTGACAGAAGTGAGGAGCCCCATGGTCTTTTGTGGTCCTGGGAAATACGGAGTGTTTGTAAAAGGCGCCCTCGATGGTAAACTGCCTGGCCAGTTACTCAGCCCATTCAGACCAGCAAGATCCCACGGTTGGATGGAATGAATTTGATGGAATGGCCTCACCCCATCTCTGTTGTCTCTGTAACCTCCTCCAGCCCCCACAAACCGCCGAGATTTCTGCCTTCCTCCAATTCAGGCCTCTTCCCCATCCCCGACTTCCTTCGCCCCCCCCCCGCCATTAGTGGCCGTGCCTTCAGCTGCCTAGGCCCTCAGCTGCGGAATTCACTCCCCGAACCTCTCCGCCTCTCCACCTGGACAGAGTTCTGGTCTCCGTATCACAAAAAGGATACAGGGGCACTGGAGAAGATTCAAAAAAGATTTACTAGAATGATACCAGAACTGAGAAGTTATACCTATCAGGAAAGACTGAATCAGGAAGACAAAAGAGAAGGCTGAGGAGTGGCCTGATAGAGGTCTTTAAAATGAAAGGGTTTGACAGGGTTGATGTAGAGAAGATGTTACCACTTGTGGGGGAATCCAAAACTAGGGGCCATAAATATGAGAGAGTTACTAATAAATCCAAAAGGGAATTCAGGAGAAATTTCTTTGCCCAGAGAGTGGTGAGAATGTGGAACTCGCTGCCACAGGGAGTGGTCGAGGCGGATAGCATAGATGCATTTAAGGGGAAGCCAGATAATTACACGAGGGAGAAAGGGGTGGGATATGTTGATAGGGTGAGATGAAGGGCAAGAGGAGGCTCGTGTGGAGCATAAACACTGGCATAGACCAGTTGGGCTGAATGGCCTGTTTCTGGGCTGTAAATTCTATGTAAATCTGCGCAGTTCTATGTAACCTCTCTCTCCTCCTTTAAGACGCTCCTTAAAACCTACCTCTTTGACCAAGCTTTTGGTCGCCTGTCCTGATATCTCCTCATGTGGCTTGGTGTCAAAAAATGGTTTTTACATAGAAACATAGAAACATAGAAGATAGGAGCAGGAGTAGGCCATTCGGCCCCTCGAGCCTGCTCCGCCTTTCGATGAGATCATGGCTGATCATCCAAACTCAGTACCCTGTCCCTGCCTTCTCCCCATATCCCTTGATCCCTTTAGCTTTAAGTGATATCGCTCTTGTGAAGTGCCTTGGGATGTTTTGCTACGTTACATGCGCTGTATAAATGCGTTGTTGTTGTATGATCTCACTGTGGCAAGTTATGAAATTAAATTCAATAAATCTGGTAATTAGTAGGGCCAGCACCAGAGTGTAAAAACCCAACTGGTTCCCCGATACTCTTCAGGGCCAGACACCTTCTCCTTCCCCATACCAGGTCTTGCCAATAAGTGACTCCAATCTGACACTATGTGGTTGACTCTTCGTGCCCTCGGAAGTGGCCCATCAAAGCAGGTCCACCAGCATCTTCTGAGAGCAACTGGGCATGGTCAATAAACGTGGCCTTATCAGCGTGACCCACACCATGGAGAACAATTGGAAAAATAAGTGATTCAGAACTTGTCGATAGGACATGTACAGGAACTGCTTGAAGGCTCCATCAGTGGCCCAGTGGTTAAGCGCGTGGTGCTGGGCCATCCAGTCCAGGAAGATCCCAGGTTTGATCCCCATTCCGTGCTGCCACAGCTGGGATGACGGGAAGAATGCCTTACCCACTAGTACCCCTGGGCTACAGAAGGTAAAAATAAGCCAGGATTTCTCCCCCCCCCCCACCCCCGCCCACCCTGCTGATCTTTGTCCAGAGTCCCCTGCACGGACATTGGGCGAGGAGAGAAGTGGGCACCGGATGTGATGGCCCACCATCCCGCCATGACAGGTCAGAGGTCAGGGGCGTCCATCTTGTAGGCTCCCCTATAAAGAGTAAGCTACCTGTGTGGGGTATGGAAGGGAAGTTAGCACATGCCGAACTGCCCTCTGACACCAGTCCTTTGGAAAAGTGGGCAGCAAAGGGATGGGAAAGAAAAGCTGTTGAAGGAAAAGGAACCAGTTTTACAATCTCTTCTGGTTTAAGTTGACAGATTCAAGCCTCTCAAGTGATGCTGTGAGTTGCTGGCACATAAATTAGTGGAAGGAGGGCAGTACATTGGGTGTCGATCATTTCCGATCACTTCATGGAAATATTCAAATATTGGACCTAAGACGATCGCCGGAATTGTTAAAAATAACTCCTATTGGATTGAAATTTCTTTACAAGTAATGATTCTCCCTGATCCCAAATTTGCAACACCCTGTGGCACAGGTACCAGACAGGAAGCGATCCTTTTCATTTTAAAGTTGTCAGCCGTGGCTCAGTGGGTAGCACCCTCGCCCCTTGAGTCAGAAGGTTGTGGGTTCAAGTCCCACTCCAGAGACTTGAGCACCAAAATCTAGGCTGGCACTCCGCACTCCCAGTGCCAGTACTCTTCGCTGCACTGTTGGAGGTGCTGTTTTTTTGGATGAGTCGTTAAACTGAGGCCCCGTCTGCTCTCTCGGGTGGATGCAAAAGATTTCACAGCCACTATTTGGAAGAAGAGCAGGGGGGGAGTTCTCCCCAGTGTCCTGGGGCCAATATTTATCCCTCAATCAACATCCCTAAAAAAACAGATGATCTGGTCATTATCACGTTGCTGTCTGTGGGAGCTTGCTGTGCGCAAATGGGATGCCGCGTTTCCTGCATTACAACAGTGACTACACTTCAAAAGTACTTCATTGGCTGTAAAGCACTTTGGGAGGACCCGAGTTGGTAGAAATGCAAGTCTTTCTTTCTTCCCAGCGGAAATTTACAACTCTCTCCCCAAAAGACTGGATGCTGGGGGTGGGTCAAGACAAATTTTCAAGACTGAGGTTGATAGATTTTTGATGGGTGAGGGTATCAAGGGATATGGAGCAAAGGCGGGTAAATGGAGCTGAGAACCAGATCAGCCGGGATCTAACTGAATGGGGGAACAGGCTCGAGGGGCTGAATGGCCTCCTCCTGTTCTTATGTTCCGTTGTTCCAAATCCTGGGATCTACTGATTACCACTTCGTTCTTGCATTGCTTGCAGGAAAATGTATTAAAAGAATTTGCCTTCTTTCACAAGGACTTTCATTGAAAATGATCGAATTTCACTGAAACCCTTGCATTTTGGGGGGATTTGAATATTGTGGTTTTTCTGGTCTCAAGATCCCCTCTTCAGTTTCATTGGGATTTAATACTTGTGGCACTTCTGTTATTTTTTTTCTGGCTTCACGACATCAGTCAAATGAAAATCTCTGTGAAATTGGAAAGTGGTGGTTGGGCTGTGACGGAGCGATGGGTTGTGGGTTGGTGTTCGGTGATTCCCCACCAGCCCCCCCGGGCCCCCCCCGCCCCCACACACACCCGCTCTCTGATCTACTCATCTCAGCAACTGGTTGGGGTGGGGAATTTGCCGCTCTCGGCTCATCCACATCACCTCAGCAATTTCCTCTCACAGCACGTCCCCCACGCAATCCCTCAGCTCTTCCGGCACCGGATCGCTCCTTGTCACTCTGCCTTCTGTTTCTCCGACGCTTGTTTTCCTGCTCCCTCTGCGACTCCCACCCTGCGTTACTCCTTGTTTGCCCTTCCAGCTGTTTCTCCGCCACAGCAGTGCTCCTTGCTTTCCCTGCTCTATCAAATTTCCTCTTAACCTTCTCTGCTCGAGGGAGAACAACCCAAACATCTCCAGTCTCTCCTCACGTGACTGATGTCCCTCATCCCTGGTACCATTCTAGTAAATTTCTTCTGCACCCTGTCCAAGGCCTTGACATCCTTCCTAAAGTACGGTGCCCAGAATTGAACACAATACTCCAGCTGAGGCCTAACCAGTGTTTTATAAAGGTTTAGCATAACCTCCTTGCTCTTGTGTTCTATTCCTGTATTAATAAAGCCAAGGATCCCATGTGCTTTTTTAACAGCCTTCTCAACTTTTCCTGCCACCTTCGAGGATTTGTGTAAATACACCCCCAGGGGTCTCTCTGTTCCTGCACCCCCTTTAGAATTGAACCATTTAGTTTATATTGCCTCTCCTCATTCTTCCTAGCAAAATGCATCACTTGTTACTTCTCTGCGTTAAATTGAATCGGCCTTGTGTCCGCCCATTTCACCAGTCTGTCTATGTCCTCCTGACGTCTGTTCCCATCCTCCTCATTGTTTACGACATTTCCGAGTCTGAGTAACAGAAGTGAAGGCGGGGCAGTCGTGCTGCTTCCAAACTATACAAAAAAGAACGACTTGCCTTTCTACGGCGCCTCTCACGACTTCTGGATGTCCCAAAGCGCTTTACAGCCAATGAAGTACTTTTGGACAGGAGTCACTGTTGTAATGTGGGACAGGCGGCAGCCAATTTGTGCACAGCAAGCTCCCACAAACAGCAATGAGATGATGACCAGATTATCTGTTTCAATGATGTTGGTTGAGGGATAAATATTGCAGCAGCAGTGTGACCATTCTCCATTTCCCACCCCACCTGCCCCGTGACCTCTCGGACTGAGTTTGCCAATTTAGCGCCAAATTCGGGACAGTCCACAAGGCGCTAGCATGAGACTCGGTTCCCATGGCCACAGGAGACTTGCGTTTCCCCAGTCTGGGCTGGATTTTTTTTTATTCGTTTATGGGGTCTGGGCGTCGCTGGCGAGGCCAGTATTTATTGCCCATCCCTAATTGCCCTTGAGAAGGTGGTGGTGAGCCGCCTTCTTGAACCGCTCCAGTCCTTGTGCTGAAGGTACTCCCACAGTGCTGTTAGGGAGGGAGTTCCAGGATTTTGACCCAGCGACGATGAAGGAACGGCCGATATACTTCCAAGTCAGGATGGTGTGTGACCTGGAGGGGAACTTGGAGGTGGTGGTGTTCCCATGCTCCTGCTGCCCTTGTCCTTCTAGGTGGAAGGGATTGCAGGTTTGGGAGGTGCTGCCGAAGAAGCCTTGGTGAGTTGATGGCGCACACTGCAACCACGGTGCGCCTGTGGTGGAGGAACTGAATGTTTAAGGTGTTTGGACCAGTGTCTAAACAACCAGGCACTGGGCCAAATGATGTGTGTTGAATTCTGAGAATACAGACAGCATGTTAAAATGTGGCTCTCAGATAGAAATAACTGGTTACTTGAAACCGTCCTGTGTATCTATGATCTTTATATCTATATATGGTGTATCAGTATTTTTTAATCTATGTGCTCACTGTCTCTCTCTCTCTCGCTATCTATCTCTGAGTATCAGTGGGTGAGTGAGTGGTCACGATACGATATCCCGCAATTTCTAAAGTCATTGTCTGCAGTGTCATAGTGCGCCTGACTACCACAACCTTACAAAATCTCACAGGATCTGAACAATAACTAATCATGACCTCCCTCAGAGGCGATAGATCTATGCTCAGTGTTGCTCATGCACACAGACCGGCACACACCAAACATACATAGACGCACACGCAAAGCACATGTAGGCACACACACCGAACATACATAGAGGCACACAGAAAACATACATAGACGCACACGCAAAGCATATGTAGGCACACACACCGAACATACATAGACGCACACACAAAGTATATGTAGGCACACACACCGAACATACATAGACGCACACACAAAGTATATGTAGGCACACACACCGAACATACATAGAGGCACACAGAAAACATACATAGACGCACATGCAAAGCATATGTAGGCACACACACCGAACATACATAGTCGCACACGCAAAGTATATGTAGGCACACACACCGAACATACATAGACGCACACACAAAGCATATATAGGCACAGACACCAAACATACATAGTCGCACACGCAAAGCATATGTAGGCACACACACCAAACATACATAGACGCACACAGAAAACATACATAGGCATACACGCACACACATACACAATAGGCTTACATGCATTCTCAGAGACACACAGAAGAACATACATGGACACACACGCACAGAACCACAGCCTCATGTACACTCACCTAGAGACAGGCACACACACACACACAGGCAGAAACACAACAACAACAACAACAACTTACCTTTATATAGCGCAGTTAACGTAGCAAAACGTCCCAAGGCGCTTCACAGAAGCGTTATCAATAAAAACGTTTTTGACACTGAGAAACAGAAGGAGATATCAGGACAGATGATCAAAACCTTGGTCAAAGAGGTAGGTTTTAAGGAGCATCTTAATAGAGTCATAGGGCTGGATTTTCATAGGGCCGTTGAGGCGGGATTGGAGACGTGTGGGGGGTTAAAATTGCAGAAACTGGCGGGCGGGCCCGATCCCGCCTCCATCCCGCCTCCACACAATTTTGATGACATCGTGTCTACTGGTCCCGTCTCCGTCCCGCCTCCAAGAGGCGGGAGAGGCCATTAATGCCCTTAACAAGCCCTAAATTGGCTCTGTAATGCCATTTTGATAGTTTTTTGCTAGTTTAACCCTTTTCCCAACGTGAAGCACCCCTGACCTGAAACACGCCGGTGAAACCTGGCGGGAGCACAAGTGGATTGCTGACTCTCAGCTGCAGCTCAACCATTAAATAGGAGATTTGATCAGCCATCATTTGCAGGTGGCAGAACTTTGTTGTCACAGGTCTGGGGGAACTTTTAGAAGGCATAACCACAGCTCTGGAAGTTTTGAGCCTGACACCCATCTCCAGTGTGACCTCCTGGGAAACCCCTCTCGCCACCTTGACTGAGCGCTTCCTCAACTGAGGCATATACCAGAGGCATGGGAGCCATTTATTTCCTTCCATCCTGGACATCAGATGAGGCCGAACATCAGCCGCGGCACCAGCAGAACCATGAACAACAGCAGCACCAACAGCAGCAGCAACAACAGGAGCGCCAAGCTGCTGCTCACCCGTCTGAAGCTGCACAGGCCAGAAGGGGCCAGCGCATGGAAGGCCGTCGGCGCAGGAGGTACCCCCCAAACAGGGTCTACAGACACAGGGTCAGCTACCTCAACATGTCTGAGCAGCAGTGCCAAAGGCAGCTCCGACTTTCGCGAGAGGTAGTAGGTGACATCTGCGCAATGCTGCAACAAGACCTGGAGCCCAGAGGACCAGGTGGACACCCCTTACCAGTGGCCGTCAAAATCACCATCGCACTCAACTTTTTTGCCTCAGGCTCATTCCAGGGATCAGCAGCAGACATCAGCGGCATCTCCCAGGCGGCCGCACACACCTGCATCACGCAGGTAACCGATGCCCTCTTTGCCATCGCGCACAATCACATCCATTTCACCAAGGATCGAGCAAGTGTCACGGCGCGTGCGGTTAGACTAGCTAATTTGGCAGGCTTTCCAAGGGTGCAGGGCGTCGTTGACTGCACACATGTGGCCCTTAAGGCACCCCATCGCAATCCAGGTATTTTTGTCAACCGCAAGGGCTTCCACTCCCTCAACGTTCAGCTGGTGTGTGACCACAAGAAGAAAGTTTTGCATGTTTGTGCCAAGTACCCTGGCAGTTGCCATGACTCCTTCATACTGCGCCAGTCTAGTGTGCCTCCGCTATTCAGTCCACCAGACCAACTTAACGGATGTCTACTTGGAGACAAGGGCTATCCCCTGAAGACGTGGCTAATGACGCCGTTGAGGAGCCCATCCAACGCAGCTGAGGAGAGCTACAACTCCAGCCACATTTCCACCAGAGCCATAATCGAGCAAACCATCGGTATGCTGAAGATGCGCTTCAGATGCCTGGATAGATCAGGTGGAGCCCTGCAATACTCAGCAGCCAGGGTCTCCAGAATCGTTGTGGTTTGCTGTGCACTTCACAACATGGCAGAGCGTCATGGCTTGCAGATGCCGGAGGACCAAGTGGCTCCTCACATAGCCTCCTCAGATGAGGAGGAGGAGGAGGTGGACGAGGAGGAGGGGAGAGAGAACGAACATCTTGCAGAGGCCCATCAACAGCAGCAGCATTACGCGAGACCATAGCTGCCCGGAATGCAAGGAACGCACTCATCTTGGCCAGATTTGCTTAGCCTAGACAATCAAGCACTTTTGCCTCGCAGCTTCTTACCAGAGCTACGACAATGGTCCAGACCCAGCGGATCCCTAACAATTTGACCACCATACTGACAATTGTAAGTTATCCTAAGGCCTCATTGTGGAAGTCCCATTAGCGAAATGACAGACGCCACAACTGCAGATGTAGCCATCAGAGTTTTTATTTACACTTAACACCTGATGGCTTTTTTACATTAAACGTCAAATTTCACCCAAGTGACTACCCTTGTGACTATTTGTGCAGTATCTTTCTCTTACGCGTGCTCCTACGTGGTGCTTCCCCTGTGGCTTCAGCAGAGGTGGAGGCCCCTGCTCAGTTTGTTGCTGCTCCTGTCTTGACACCTTTGGCGGGCGTCCTCTGGGGTTGTGAACCTGCGAGGGCTCGGCAACAGTCTGCTGCTCCTGCGGCTGGGCAGGGGTTGAGATGCCGATCTCAGTTGGGTGAGGACTCTGGTGGGGCTCTGACCGAGGACTTGTCAGTGGCATGGAAGTGTGAACGCTTGGAGAGGAGCCCCCACCTTATTGTTGTCTGCCACCAACATCCCTCTCATGGGTCAGGTCCACCTCAGCGCTTGCAAATGGATTGAGAGCACCTTGCTGCACATCAGGGGGGCCATGGGGACCCGTATCTGCACTGGCAGTCCTACTCAGAAGGACTTCCATGAAGGTCTGGTTTTTCTGTTCAATAGATGTCCATCGCTCCTCCAGAGATGTCATTCTATTCAGAACAATCACCATGTTTTCTGCACTCTGGCGACTTATCACCTCCATGGAGGTTGCCATCATTTCCATGGTGATGCGTTCATGCGCCAATGACTCCACAAAGGCTCTGCTCATGTTCGCTATGGACTCCTCCATTCACTCCACACTCGCAGCGACCCTGGAGATAAAACCTGTCAGAGACTCCTGCATCTGTTCCTGGAGTTCCAGCACCGCTGATCTTATGGATGGCCCCAGAGGCAGAGGGTCGACATGCAGCTGAGCCGAGCTAGGAGAGTCCTGCGCCCTCCGACTAGGACTCTCCACTGCTGTCCCTGTCTCCACCATCTGCTGATGCTCACTTGTGAGCTGTGATACACCAGGTGACAACACTACTCTATGTCCCGGGGGTCCCACCGAGGTGTGAGTCTCTGCACTGGTGCTGGGTTCGCTGAATTCTGCTGACGCTGCGCCCTCAGAGGTTGCAGCTTCCTCTGAGGAGTCTGGATGCTCAGGCTCTTCCTCCTGGCTAGTGGGGACGGGTGCTTGCGATGGTCCTGTGGGGGAGTAAAGGAAAGAGTCAGAGATGTGATGCCAAGGTTACATGCACATTGCATATTGCAGATGATCATAAATCCATCTGTTAGAGCTTCAGATTCATTATCAGCGACTCATGCAATGTCAATGAGAGAGATGGAACACTATTCAGTCACCAGCTTGCTCTGATGCAGCCGTCTGTCCTTCCCCCACTTGCATATCGTCCTCCACTCCCACAATCTCCAGGACCGCATCCTCACAGGGGGTGAGCTGGGCTAATGAAGGTGGCCCTCCTCCTGTCCTGGCTCTTTCCCTTTTATTGTGAGCTCTCTTTTCCTGCAATGAGGGAGACAAGTGGAGTTTGAGTGAGATTGAAGGCGTGAGTGTAGAGAATCCAAAGCATAGATGCTTAGAAGGAGACAAAGATGGATTGAGCTGGCGAGACGAAGGGCCCTCCCTGTGTGTTGTAAGTTGTTTTCATAGCATGACTGATGGGGAGTGTGAGGGCTGCATAGTCGAATAGTAAGGTGAATGTGACCATAGAGGGAGAGGGAATGGGTAAGGGTGCATGGATGTCAGTGTCAAGTGGGATATGGAGGAAGAGGTTGCTAAAGCTGAGTGCTGGTGAGGAGAGACAATGGGGATCAGATTGAGGGTGAAGGGAAAGTCATACTCACTTTTGCAGTGCGTAGAAGGTCATGAAACCTTTTCCTGCACTGGAGCCAGGTTCTGCGGGTTGTGGACAAAGAGTTGACCTCCTGGGTGACCTGGACCCACACAGCCTTGGTCTGCTGGGGAGGCTTCTTCCTCCCTGAGGAAGGGAAGAGCACCTCTCTGTTTGCTCTTGCTCCCTCCACTAAAGCTTGCAGGGCAACGTCATCGAACCTGGGAGCAGACCTGAGTCTTTGGCTGGCCATTCCTCCTGCAGTTGCCTCTAGGATACAGGTCATAAAGCGTGGCAGTCTGCAGAAGAAGCAAGGCTTGTTGCAGACCTTAAATGCAGCAGCAATGATGACGTCATCGGAGGCGACTTTCAGACTGGAAAAACTCACTGGCCATGGGTTCCCACACATTGGAACTCAATTGGCCAATTAAGTTAAAATCGCATCATTCTCCCATATCGATCTAGATTCGGGTGGATAACACGAAAAGCGGATAACACGACCCCAACCCACCCCAGTATCAAAATCCAGCCCGTGGAGTCAGAGTTATACAGCACAGAAAGAGGCCCTTCGGCCAGAAAAAGCAGCAAACCTGAGGATTGGGAGCAGTTTAAGATTCAGCAAAGGAGGACAAAGGGATTAATTAAGAGGGGGAAAATAGATTATGAGAGTAAGCTTGCAGGGAACATGAAAACTGACTGTAAAAGCTTCTATAGATATGTGAAGAGGAAAACATTGGTGAAGTCAAGTGTAGGTCCCATGCAGTCAGAATCAGGGGAATTTATAATGGGGAACAAAGAAATTGCAGACCAATTAAATACATACTTTGGTTCTGTCTTCACAAAGGAGGACACAAATAACCTCCCAGAGATGTCGGGGAACATAGGGCTGGATTTTGATTCAGGGGCGGGCTGGGGTCGTGTAATCCGCATTTCGTGTTAGCCACCCGAATATAAATCGATGTGGGAGATTGATTGAATTTAACATAATTGACCAATTGAAGTCCAATGTGTGGGAACCCAGGGCCAGTAAGTTTTTCCAGTCTGAAAGTTGCCTCCGATGACGTCATCATTGCTGCAGCATTTAAGGTCTGCAACAAGCCTTGCTTCCTCATGGGATCATGGGAGTGGAGGAGGATGCGCAAGTGGGGGACGGACAGACGGGCGCATCAGAGCAAGCTGGTGACAGAATAGTTTATCATCTCTCTCATTGACATTTCATGAGTCACTGATAATGATTCTGATGCTCCAGCAGACTGACTTATGATCATCTGCAATATGCAATGTGCATGTAACCTTGGACTCACATCTCTGATTCTTTCCTTTACTCCCCCACAGGACCATCGCGAGCAGCCGTCCCCACCATTCAGGAGGAAGAGCCTGAGCATCCAGACTCCTCAGAGGAAGCTGCAACCTCTGAGGGCGCCGCATCAGCAGAATTCAGCGCACCCAGCACCAGCGCAGACACTCACACCTCGGAGGGAACATTGCGAGATAGAGTAGTGTTGTCACCTGGTGTATCACAGCTCACAAGTGAGCATCAGCAGATAGTGGAGACAGGGACAGCAGTGGAGAGTCCTAGTCGGAGGGCGCAGGACTCTCCTAGCTCGGCTCAGCTGCATGTCGACCCTCTGCCATCCATAAGATCAGCGGTGCTGGAACTCCAGGAACAGGTGCAGGAGTCTCTGACTGGTTTTGTCTCCAGTGTCGCTGCGAGTGTGGAGAGAATGGAGGAGTCCATAGCGAACATGAGCAGAGCCTTTTTGGAGTCATTGGCGCATGAACGCATCACCACGGAAAGGATGGTAACCTCCGTGGAAAGGATGGCTACAGTAGAGGAAAGGATGGCTACGGCTATGGAGGAGATAATTCGACAGAGTGTAGAAAACATGGTCATTGTTCAGAATAGACTGGCATCTCTTGAGGAGCAATGGTCATTTATTGAACACAGAAACCAGACCTTCATGGAAGTCCTTCTGAGTAGGACTTCCAGTGCAGATACGGGTCCTCATGGCCCCCCAGATGTGCAGCAAGGTGCTCTCAATCCACTTGCAAACGCTGAGGTGGGGCTGACCCATGAGAGGGATGTTGGTGGCAGACAACAAGGAAGTGGGGGCTCCTCTCCAAGTGCTCACATGACCAAGCCACTGCAAAGCCCTCGGTCAGAGCCCCACCAGAGTCCTCACGCAACTGAGATGGGCGTCTCAACCCCTGCCCAGCCGCAGGAGCAGCAGACTGTTGGCGAGCCCTCACAGGTTCGCAAACCCAGAGGACGCCCACCAAAGGTGTCGAGGCAGGAGCAGCAAGAAAGTGAGCAAGGGGCCTCCACATCTGCTGAAGCCACAGGGGAAGCACCACGTAGGAGCACGCGTAAAAGAAAAATAATGCACAAGGGTAGTCACTTGGGTGTAATGTTGTGTTTAATCTTGAAATGCCAGCACTTGCTTGGTGTGATTAAAAATTCTGCTGGCAAACTGCTGAAGTTGTGGCATCTGTCATTTCGCAAATGGGACTTCCACATTGAGGGCTTAGGATGACTTGCAATTGTCAGTATGGTGGTCAGAGTGATAGGAATCCGCAAGTTCCTGGCCATTGTCGATGGTCTGATAAGAAGGTGCGAGGCAAAAGTGTTTGATTGTGCAGGCTGAGCAAATCTGGTCAAGTGCGTCCCTTGCATCTCGGGCAGCAATGTGGTCGCGCGCTGGCGCCTTCTGGCCTGTGCAGCTTCAGGTGGGTGAGGAGCAGCTTGGCACTCCTGTTGATGCTGCTGCTGCTGGTGGTGCTGTTGTTCATGGTTCTGCTGCTGCCATGGCTGGTCTTCGTCCGAATCTGATGTCCAGGAGGAAAGGAAATAAATGGTTCCCATGCTTCTGGTATATGCCTCAGTTGAGGAAGCGCTCAGTCAAGGTGGCGAGAGGGGTTTCCCAGGAGGTCACACTGGAGATGGGTGTCAGGCTCCAAACTTCCACAGCTGTGGTTATGCCTGCAAAAAGCTCCCCCAGACTTCAGACAACAAAGTCCTGCCAATTGCAAATGATGGCTGATCAAATCTCTTATTTCATGGTTGAGCTGCAGCTGATAGTCAGCAATCCAAATGTGCTCCCGCCAGGTTTCACATTCGTGGTTCAGAACAGGCGTGCTTCACGTGGAAAAAGGGTTAAAATCACAAAGGCCTTTCAAAATGGCATTATAGAGGCAATTTAATGCTTGTTAAGGGCCTTAACGGCCATTCCCGCCTCTTGGAGGCGGGACGGAGTCGGGACCAGCAGACACGATTTAATGAAAATTGCGTGGAGGCGGGATGGAGGCGGGCTTGTGCCCGCCCGCCAGTTTTCGCAATTTTAACCCCCCACACGCCTCCAAACCCTCCTCCATGGGTCAATCAAAATTCTGCCCATAGGGTCTAATGAGAGGGAGGAATTGAATGAAATCAGTATTTGTAGGGAAATGGTGATGGGAAATTGACGGGATTGAAGGCCGATAAATCCCCAGGGCCTGATAATCTACATCCTAGGGTACTTAAGGAAGTGGCCCTAGAAATAGTAGATGCATTGCTGATCATCTTTCAAAATTCTATAGACTCTGGAACAGTTCCCATGGATTGGAGGGTAGCTAATGTAACCCCACTATTTAAAAAAGGGTGGGAGAGAAAAAACGGGGAAGTGAGTTTTTCCAGTCTGAAAGTCGCTTCCGATGACGTCATCATTGCTGCAGCATTTAAGGTCTGCAACAACCCTTGCTTTCTCATGGGATCATGGGAGTGGAGGAGGATGCGCAAGTGGGGGACGGACAGACGGGTGCATCAGAGCAAGCTGGTGACAGAATAGTTTATCATCTCTCTCATTGACATTGCATGAGTCACTGATAATGATTCTGATGCTCCAGCAGACTGACTTATGATCATCTGCAATATGCAATGTGCATGTAACGGGGAATTATAGACCGGTAAGTCTGACAACGGTAGTGGGGAAAATGCTAGGGTCCATTATAAAAGATGTAATAGCAGAGCACTTGTAAAACAGTGACAGGATTGGACAAAGTCATCATGAATTTACAAAAGGTAAATCATGCTTGACTAATCTACTGGAATTTTTTGAGGATGTAACTGGTAGAATAGATAAGGGAGAACCAGTGGATGTGGTGTATTTGGACTTTCAGAAGGCTTTTGATAAGGTCCCGCATAAGAGATTAGCATGCAAAGTTAAAGCACACGGGATTGGGGGTAAGGTAATGTCTTGGATAGAGAACTGGTTGGCAGACAGGAAGCAAAGAGTTGGAATAAACGGGTCTTTTTCCGAGTGGCAGGCAGTGACTAGTGGGGTACCGCAGGGATCGGTGCTAGGACCCCAGTTATTCACAATATATATAAATGATCTAGACGACACAAAGCTGGGTGGGCATGTGTGCTGTGAGGAGGATGCAGAGAAACTCCAGTATGATTTGGACAGGTTGGGTGATTGGGCAGATGCATGGCAGATGCAGTATAATGTGGATAAATGCGAGGTTATCACTTCGGTGGCAAAAACAGGAAGACAGATTATTATCTGAACGGCAATAGATTGGGAAAAGGGGAAGTGCAACGAGACCTGGGTGTCCTTGTGCACCAGTCGCTGAAGGTAAGCATGCAGGTGCGGCAGGCAGTTAAGAAGGCAAATGGTATGTTGGCCTTCATAGTCCAAAGATGTGCGGGTTAGGTTGATTTGGCTATGATAAATTGACCCTTAGTGTTAGGGGGGATTAAATACGTGGGGTTACGGGGATAGGGTGGGATATGTGTCGGTGCAGGCTCGATGGGCCGAAATGGCCTCTATCTGCACTGTGGGGATTCTGTGATCGCGAGAGGATTCGAGTACAGGAGCAAGGATGTCTTGCTGCAGTTGTACAGGGCCTTGGTGAGACCACACCTTGAGTATTGCGTGCAGTTTTGGTCACCTTATCTGAGGAAGGATGTTCTTGCCATGCAGAGAGTGCAGCGAAGATTCACCAGACTGATACCTGGGATGGCAGGAATGATGTATGAGGAGAGATTGGGTCGATTCGGCTTATATTCGCTGGAGTTTAGAAGAATGAGAGGGGATCTCATTGAAACTTATAAAATTCTAACAGGACTAGACAGACTAGATGCAGGAAGGATGTTCCCGATGGCGGGGGAGTCCAGAACCAGGGGTCACAGTGTAAGGATAAGGGGTAAGCCATTTAGGACTGAGATGAGGAGGAATTTCTTCACCCAGAGAGTGGTGAACCTGTGGAATTCTCTACCACACAAGGCAGTTGAGGCCAATTCATTAAATATATTCAAGAAGGAGTTAGATATATTTCTTAAGGCTAAAGAGATCAAGGGATATGGGGAGAAAGCATGGACAGGGTACTGAATTTGGATGATCAGCCATGATCTCATTAAATGGCGGAACAGGCTCGAGGGATGAATGGCCTACTCCTGCTCCTATCTTCTATGTTTCTATGATTCTATGTCCCATCGTGTCCGCGCCGGCCATCAAGCCCTGTCTATTCTAATCCCATTTTCCAGCACTTGGTCCATAGCCTTGTATGCTATGGCATTTCAAGTGCTCATCTAAATGCTTCTTGAATGTTGTGAGGGTTCCTGCCTCTACCACCCTTTCAGGCAGTGAGTTCCAGATTCCAACCACCCTCTGGGTGAAAAAGTTTTTCCTCAAATCCCCTCTAAACCTCCTGCCCCTTACCTTGAAACTGGTTATTGACCCCTCTACTAAGGGGAAAAGTTCCTTTCTATCTACCCTATCTATGCCCCTCATAATTTTGTACACCTCAATCAGGTCTCCCCTCAGCCTTCTCTGCTCTAAGGAAAACAATCCCAGCCTGTCCAGTCTCTCTTCATAGCTGAAGCACTCCAGCCCAGGTAACATCCTGGTGAATCTCCTCTGCACCCTCTCCAATGCAATCACATCCTTCCTATAGTGTGGCGACCAGAACTGCACACAGTATTCCAGCTGTGGCCTAACTAGCGTTTTGTACAGCTCCATCATAGCCTCCCTGCTCTTATATTCTATGCCTTGGCTAATGAATGCAAGTATCCCATAAGCCTTCTTAACCACCTTATCTACCTGTCCTGCTGCCTTCAGGGATCTATGTACATGCACACCAAGGTCCCTCTGATCCTCTGTCCTTCCTAGGGTCCTACCATTCATTGTGTATTCCCTTGCCTTGTTAGACCTCCCAAAATGCATCACCTCACACTTTTCAGGGTTAAATTCCATTTGCCACTGTTCTGCCCATCTGACCAACCCGTCTATATCGTCCTGTAGCCTGAGGCTTCCCTCCTCGCTATTTACCACTCCACCAATCTTCGTGTCATCTGCGAGGAGGTAGAGAGGTGGAGAGGTTTAGGGAGTGAATTCCAGAGCTTGGGGCCCAGGCAGCTGAAGGCACGGCCACCAATGGTGGAGTGATTAAGTGGGGGATGCACAAGAGGTGGAAACACGCACTCATACACCTACATACGCACAAACAATCTTACATTCTTGTTCTCATTCTGCTTTAATCTTTACAATACTGTCACTTTATTAATATTAAAAAATTAACTTGTATTCGGAAAACGGGAAGTGAAGCTCTTACTTGGTGTGGGAGCATTGTACTTGCAAATGTTGTGTTCTTGGACATAGATTGAGGCAGAGACAGATTGAGGACATAGACTGAGCATTGAGACAGCATAGTTTGGGTCCACATCACCCTCTAGAGGTAACTGCCTGACATTGGCCCTCTAATAAAAATGAACACCCGTTTACTTGAAAGATCTTTCATTCTCACAGGTTTTAAGATCTGTATTATTCTTCCACCTGTTACCTCCTTGTCCATCCATCCATCTACCTAATACACTATCTATTTTCCTGCCTATCTCTCTGCCTACATGGAAGGACAGAGGATCAGAGGGACCTTAGTGTGCATGTACATAGATCCCTGAAGGCAGCAGGACAGGTAGATAAGGTGGTTAAAAAGGCATATGGGATACTTGCCTTCATTAGCCGAGGCATAGAATATAAGAGCAGGGAGGTTATGATGGAGCTGTACAAATCGCTAGTTAGGCCACAGCTGGAATACTGTGTGCAGTTCTGGTCGCCACACTATAGGAAGGATGTGATTGCATTGGAGAGGGTGCAGAGGAGATTCACCAGGATGTTACCTGGGCTGCAGCGCTTCAGCTATGAAGAGAGACTGGACAGGCTGGGGTTGTTTTCCTTAGAGCAGAGAAGGCTGAGGGGAGACCTGATTGAGGTGTACAAAATTATGAGGGGCATAGATAGGGTAGATAGAAAGGAACTTTTCCCCTTAGTAGAGGGGTCAATAACCAGGGGGCATAGTTTCAAGGTAAGGGGCAGGAGGTTTAGAGGGGATTTGAGGAAAAACTTTTTCACCCAGAGGGTGGTTGGAATCTGGAACTCACTGCCTGAAAGGGTGGTAGAGGCAGGAACCCTCACAACATTCAAGAAGCATTTAGATGAGCACTTGAAACACCATAGCATACAAGGCTACGGACCAAGTGCTGGAAAATGGGATTAGAATAGACAGGGCTTGATGGCCGGTGTAGACACGATGGGCCGAAGGGCCTCTTTCTGTGCTGTATAACTCTATGACTCTATGGCTGCCTCTCTATCTATCTATCTATCTATCTTTGCCTGTCTCTCTATCTACCGTTGTATCTGTCCGTTACTTTGGAACCACAAGCACAGGGCTAACAGAGTCAGATTTGTAATTGTGTCACTGAGGGGTTGGGGAGTTCCGCAGAGCTCTGTAATTGGCCCTCTCCGTATTTTGATTTTAAACAATGTGGCCAGCAGAATGAGCAGGGACTTCCCGGGTGGGGGGGGACTCTTTCTTGGGGTTGTATGCAGTGTGTGTCGTTGCTTGGTTACAGTGTGCTATAAGATTGGTTATGGCTGCTAATAGCGCGTTCACCGCTAATGTGTCTGCAGCCTTGGCTGAGTTCTTGAGGTAGAAACCAAACACTTCTGGTTAGGTGTGCCCCGTGGACTACATTTTCTGATTAGCGTTAATTTAACATCAGTATTTACCCATCTGTTTAAAACGGGTTAACACCAGTGCTAAAGTAATGCTGATTTATAAATCTATATTCAACGGACCGATTTACTGATCCTTCTCACTGGCTGACATTGCAAAAGGAGGGTTGGGAAATTTTTCAGGCGAATGAAAGACCTTGCATTGATATATCGCCTTTCATGGCCTCAGGATGGCCCCGAGGGCTTTACAGCCAATCAAGTACTTTTGACTTGTACTCACTGCTGTAACGTAGGGGAACGCAGCAGCCAATTTATACACAGCGTCAGCCGTGGCTCAGTGGGTAGCGCTCTCACCTGAAGAGTCTGAAGGTTGTGGGTTCAAGTCCTGCTCCAGATGCTTGAGCTGACACTCCCAATGCAGTACTGAGGGAGTGCTGCACTGTCAGATGGTGCTGTCTTTCGGATAAGATGTTAAACTGCTCAGGTGGATGTAAGAGATCCCTTGGCCCTATTCGGAAGAAGAGCAGGGGGGTGTTATCCCCGGTGTCCTGGCCAATATTTATCCCTCAATCAACATCACTAAGAAACAATAGCAAAATACTGCGAATGCTGGAAATCTGAAATAACAAAACGCTGGAAATACTCAGCAGGCCAGGCAGCATCCGTGGAGAGAGAAACAGAGTTAACGTTTCAGGTCTGGGACCCTTCATCAGAACTGGAAAAAGCCGGAGATGTAACAGAGATAGGCGGGGAGGAAGGAATTGTCGCTTGTCACTTTAATTCTCCGCTTCACTCCCACTCTGATCTCTCTGTCCTCGGCCTATTACATTGTTTCAATTAAGCTCAACGTAAGCTTGAGGAACAGCACCTCATCTTTTGATTAGGCACTTTACTACCTTCTGGACTCAACATTGAGTTCAACAATTTCAAACTATAACCCCTGCCCCCATTTTTCATGCTGTATGATTTTGCCATTCCCATTTGCAACATTTTATCTTTCCTGCCTCTTACATAAGCACAGACTGTTCCTTCAACTCCTTCCTCCCCTCCCACCACCACCCCGTGCCCCATCTCCCTGTCTCTGCACCTGCTTAATATCTGTTACATCTCCAGCTTTTTCCGGTTCTGACGAAGGGTCACAGACCTGAAACGTTAACTCTGTTTCTCTCTCCACGGATGCTGCCTGACCTGCTGAGTGTTTCCAGCATTTTCTGCTGTTATTTCACTAAGAAACAGATGATCTGGTCATTATCACATTGCTGTCTGTGGGAGCTTGCTGTGCGCGAATTGGCTGCTACGGTTCCTACATTACAACGGTGACTGCACTTTTATTGGCTATAAAGCATTTATGGGATGTCCTGAGGCTGTGAAAGGCGCTATATAAATGCAAGTTCGTTCTTTTTCACAGCAAGCTCCCACAAACAGCAATGTGATAATGACCAGATCATCAAATATTGGCCCCTGGACACCGGGGAGAACTCCCCCCACTCTTCTTCGGAATGGTTGCCGCGGGATATTTTTACATCCACCTGAGAGGGCAGACGGGGGGGCCTGGGTTTAACGTCTCAAGAGTCAGAGGATCGAGAGCTCCAGGTGGAGTTGTCGGAGGTTACAGAGATAGGGACAGGGATAGGACCATGGAAGGATTTAAAAGACAGGAGCGAGAATTTTAAATTTGAGGTGTGAGGGGTTGGGCGGCCAATGTAGCACAGCAAGGATGGGAGCGATGGGCCGACAGTCCATGATCCCAGCGTGTAGGGCCTGAGCCTTTTGATCTCTAAGTCAAAGTGTTGTGGGTTTAAGCTCCACTCGACCCCATAGTCGTCCGACTCAGAGGTGAGAGTGACACCAACTGAAGCAACGTGACTGGACAGGGAAGATTGACCAACAGAGTGTTGGAGGAACCAGTTATCGAAAGGTACTGAATTCAAGGACAGGGCGCAGTGAGTCAGCCAAATTTTTGGATTTAAAAATTTCTCCTCATCTCCTCGCTGGTTCTTTTGCCAATTGTCACAGAATCATAGAGAAAGTTACAGCACGGAAGGAGGCCATTTTGGCCCATCGTGTCCGCGCCGGCCAACAAAGAACTATCCAGCCTAATCGCACTTCCCAGCTCTTGGTTCGTGGCCCTGCAGGTTAGAGCATCCCAAGTGCAGATCCAAGTGTAGAATCATAGCAGATTGAGCGACCCTACCGCCAGCGGAAACTGGTTTCTCCCTATTTACTCGATCAAAACCCTCCGTCATTCTTAAACTGTGCTTGAGAGCGTGCTCCCAGTGTGTGATACATCTCAGGGTTTGAATCAACATTGAGGCCAATGATGTTATCTTGCGCACTTTAAACGGGCCTTCTCAGTTTTGCAACAAACTGGCTCCTGTCCCCTTTGCAACCAGTTACCTCTAACAGTGAGAAGAAATTCAGCTGCTTCTTCTCCTTGTCTTTCAAGGGAAGCCAAGTAGCAAATCAGAAAAACAGAGGCACAGAATTACGGTAATGTTACTAAACTTAGCCCACGCACGTAGCGGTGATGAGTAACAAGCAGACTGCTGTGGTGCAGTGAAGCAGCAGAGAGGGGCCAGGTGAAACAGGAGGCAGGAAAAGAGCTCTTAACCACATGGACAGGTTTTACTGTACGTGGGATAGTTGTGCAATGACTCAGGCTGTAGTCCTCAAAGAGGCTGCTGGGTGAGCGAAGGAACAATGGGAGAGTCAACACTAATGAACAGAAACTACCACATACCGCCCACTGGACTCACAGTAACAAGCAAGAGGGACTCACACCCGGCAGAAGAGCTGGAGTATTGTGTCCAATTCTGGACGCCACACTTTAGGAAGGACGTGAGAGCCTTGGAGAGGGTGCAGAGGAGATTTAACAACATCAGAAATAGGAGCAGGAGGAGGCCATAGGGCCCCTCGAGCCTGCTCTGCCATTCAATGAGATCTTCGACCTCAACTCCACTTTCCCGCCCGATCCCCATATCACTTGATTCCCCTAGAGTCCAAAAATCATTCTATCTCAACTCCACTTTCCCACCCGATCCTCATATTCCCTTAGAGTCCAAGGCCTAAAAATTCGGTTGCTTTTTTAAAATTCGTTTATGGGATGTGGGCGTCGCGGGCAAGGCCAGCATTTATTGCCCATCTCTAATTGCCCTTGAGAAGGTGGTGGTGAGCTGCCTTCTTGAACCGCTGCAGTCCGTGTGGTGAAGGTGCTCCCACAGTGCTGTTAGGGAGGGAGTTCCAGGATTTTTACCCAGCGACGATGAAGGATCGGCAATATACTTCTAAGTCAGGATGGTGTGTGACTTGGGGGGGAACTTGGAGGTGGTGGTGTTCCCTAAGAGGGCACTAACGGGGCGCAAAGCAACTAGCGCCTGGGCGCGGCGCCGCCTCCCACGAAATTGAGCGGGAGGTTAGTGGCGGCGGTAACCGTTAGTGCCCCGTGGCGCTGCGCCACCGGCGATGACGTCATCGCCGTGCGCAATGCCCCGCTCGTGCCCCGGCCGCGATCTTCGGTGGCGCCCCGTGACTTACAGCTGGACGCTACGTCCGACGAGGTCAGCGGGGCCTACCTGCGGCCGGGGCGGCGCAAATTAAAGGGGAGGTGCCGGGCGACCATTTTTGTTGTTGGCCGCCTGCCAGCACCTGCCCCCGCTGCCATCCCCGGCCTCCTTTGCAGCCCCCTCGCGGAGTGCCGGCTGCGCTCCGTGAGCCCGGTACTTCTCTGGAGTGCCGGGCTCTTTTGTCGGCACTCCGATCCCTGGTGGCCCAGCTGGGCCCCGGGTCGCGCTGCGCTGGGCCCCTCCCCTTTAATAAGGGGAGGAAGGCCTCATGCGCTGCGGCACGTAGCACCGCGAGATTCACTCGCAGCGCCCCAAGAGGGAGGCGGGGCCCTTACAATAGCACCCCGCCTCCCTCTTGGGGCGTTACCGATGGATTTCGGCCGCGGGGGCGCTAATTTTTTTGGGGCGCTGAAAGTAACGCCCCCGGCAAATTTAGCACCCCAAGGGGGGCGCGACTCAATTTATCCCCAAAAAATCTATCGATCTTAGTCTTGAATATACTCAATGACTGAGCATCCACAACCCCCTTGGTCAGAGATTTCCAAAGATTCACAATCTCCTCATCTCGGTCTTAAATGGCCTCCCCCTTATCCTGAGACTATGCCCCCTAGTTCTAGACACTCCAGCCAGGGGAAACAACCTCTCAGCATCTACCCTGTCAATCCCCTTCAGAATCTTGTATGTTTCAATGAGATCCCCTCTCATTCTTCTAAACTCCAAAGAGTATAGGCTCAATCTCTCATCATAGGACAGCCCTCTCATCCCAGAGATCAATCTAGTGAACCTTCGTTGCACCGCCTCCAAGGCAAGTATATCCTTCCTTAGATAAGGTGACCAGAACTGTGCACAGTACTCCAGCTGTGGTCTCACCAAGGCCCTGTACAATTGTAATAAGCCTTCCTTACTCTTATACTCCAACCCCCTTGCAATAAAGGCCAACATGCCATTTGCCTTCCTTATTGCTTGCTGTCCCTGCATGCCAGCTTTCTGTGTTTCTTGCACAAGGACATCCAAATCTCTCTGAACACCAACACTTGAAAGTTTATCACCATTTAAAATATATTCTGTTTTTCTATTCTTCCTACCAAAGTGAATAACCTCACATTTCCCCACATCAGACTCCATCTGCCACCTTACTGCCCACTCACTTAACCTGTCTATATCCCTTTGCAGACTCTTTGTGTCCTCCTCACAGCTTACTTTCCCACCTAGCTTTGTATCATCAGCAAACCTGGATACATTACACTCGGTCCCTTCATCTAAGTCAATAATATAGACTGTAAATAGCTGAGGACCCAACCAGAATGGTACCAGGGAGAGATGAGGGACTTCAGTTACATGGAGAGACTGGAGACGCTGGGGTTGTTCTCCTGTTCGCCCATCACCCCTGTGCTCGCTGACCTACATTGGCTCCCGGTTAAGCATCGCCTCGATTTCAAAATTCTCATCCTTGTTTACAAATCCCTCCCTGTCCTCGCCTCTCCCTATCTCTGTAATCTCCTTCAGCCCCACAACCCCCCGAGATATCTGCGCTCCTCTAATTCTGCCCTCTTGAGGATCCCTGATTATAATCGCTCAACCTTTGGTGGCCGTGCCTTCTGTTGCCTAGGCCCTAAGCTCTGGAACTCCCTCCCTAAACCTCTCCGCCTCACTACCTCTCTTTCCTCCTTTAAGACGCTCCTTAAAACCTACCTCTTTGTCCAAGCTTTTGGTCACCTGCCCTAATTTCTCCTTATGTGGCTCGGTGTCAAATTTTTGTCTTTTAACACTCCTGTGCAGCGCCTTGGGACTTTTTACTACATTAAAGGCGCTATATAAATACAAGGTGTTGTTGTTAGAGCAGAGAAGGTTAAGGGGAGATTTAATAGAGGTGTTCAAAATCATGAAGGGGTTTTGATAGAGTAGATGGGGAGAAACTGTTTCCAATGGCTGGAGGGTTGGTAACCACAGGACACAGATTTATAATAACTGGCAAAAAAAAGCCAGGGGAAGATGAGGAAACATTTTTTTACACAGTGAGTTGTTATGATCTGGAATGCGCTGCCTGAAAGCGGGGTGGAAGCAGATTCAATAGTAACTTTCAAAAGGGAATTGGATAAATACTTGAGACGGATAATTTTGCAGGGCTACGGGGAAAGAGCAAGGGGGGGAGTGGGTCTAATTGGATCGCTCTTTCAGAGAGCCGGCACAGGCACGATGGGCCGAATGGCCTCCTTCTGTGCTGTACAATTCTATGAATCTGTGAGGAGCTCCGTCAAACTCACTCGCTGAAAGTCGCTTAAAAAAAAATCTCATTTATCTGCGATTTGGACAAAATTTGACGCGCGCCTTCCGTCAGCGGGCAGAGCTCATGGCCCTTGAAGCCCAAGTGCGGATTCTTAGGAAGACTAAGACCACAGTGCCTGACCCCAATGATTCAGGTGGATGTTAAAGTTCACGTGACTCCGTTTGAAGAAAGGTGGTGAGGGGGGGGTGGGGAACGTCCTGGCTAACATTCCACCCGCAGCCAGCACCACCCAAAAAGACACCAGATTAACGGGTCGCCCGTCCCATAGTTGTGTACGGGATCTTGCTCTGTGCAAGATTTTTTTAGGTGGTGTTGGTCGAGGGATAAATACTGGCCCAAGACACAGAGGAGAACTCTCCCTTGCTCTTCTTCTGAATAGCGGGCGCGGGATCCCTTTGCGTCCACCTGGGAGGGCCGACGAGGGCCTCGATTTAACGTCTCATCCAAAAGACGGCACCTCCGACAGTGCCGCACACCCTCAGTACTGCGCTGGGAGTGTCGGCCTGGATTATGTGCCGGAGTGTCGGGAATTGTAATGTCATGCAGTTTAACGGTAACTACTCAGTGTAGACTGGCTACAGGGAGCGAGACAGAGAGTACCTCAGATCCAAACTTGGATTTCTCAGAACAGAATTCAGCAGCACTGAACTTTATTCCCCTCTCGCTACAAATATCTATATATATACACTTTTTCCATCTCTTTGGTTTCATTAGAGAAGGTTAAGCTGCTATTCTCACTTTCACTCTCCTACCTGGTATCTGTGGATGGAAGGCCTGGGCTTCCCCCCCATCTGACACCTCTGAGCCGAGGTACGATCGCCCAGGAGCTCCGACCTTTTGACGCGTGGAGTTTCCTTGGGCTGGTGTAACACCCTGTTTTCCATCACTTGTTTTCTACCGAGCGGCGAGCTAACATGCAGCACACGGCTGCTGTGGGGCGGTGTTAACCCTCGCCGCCTCTTCCAGCGATTGTAACGTCAGCAAGGCCACATTTGTTGTCCTCCCTCGTCACCCTGAGAGCGTTCAGAGTCAACCGGTTAAGAAACGCCGCCATTTAAAAATTCTCATCCTTGTGTTCAAATCCCTCCGTGGCCTCGCCCCATTCCCTAGCTCTGTGACCTCTTCCAGCCCTACAACCCTCCGAGGTCTCTGTTCTCCTCCAATTCTGGCCTCTTGAGCATCCCTGATTTCCATCGCTCCACCATTGGCGGCCGTGCCTTCAGCTGCCTGGGCTCTGAGCTCTGGAATTCCCTCCCTAAACCTCTCCGCCTCTCTCTCCTCCTTTAAGACGCTCCTTAAAACCTACCTCTTTGACCAAGTTTTTTCGGTCACCTGTCCTAATATCTTCTTATTTGGCTCGAGGTCAAATTTTTGTCTGATAACGCTCCTGTGAAGCGCCCTGGGACGTTTTACTACGTTAAAGGCGCTATATAAATACACGTTGTTGCTGTAGGACTGGAGTCACGTGTAGGCCAGACCAGGGAGTTTCCCTTCCCTGCAGGACATGAGCGAACTAGATAAAGAAAGGACTTGCATTTGTATAGCGCCTTTCACCACCTAAGGACGTCCCAAAGCACTTTACAGCCAATGAAGAACTTTTTTTGATGTTGTAATGTGGGGAAACGCGGCAGCCAATTTGCGCACAGCAAGCTCCCACAAACAGCAATGTGATAATGACCAGATCATCTCGGTTTAGTGGCGTCGGTTTGTTACCACGTTTTTCCTGGCTAGCCCGCTAACTATCAGATTATTGGATTCGATTTCAGAAATGGGTTTCAGTGAGATTTGAAACTGGTAACTTCTGGATGACTTGGCCGGGTACCATAGCTACGCTTCACAGAATCACAGAATCCCCACAGTGCAGATAGAGGCCATTTCGGCCCATCGAGCCTGCACCGACACATATCCCACCCTATCCCCGTAACGCCACGTATTTAATCCCCCCTAACACTAAGGGTCAATTTATCATAGCCAAATCAACCTAACCCGCACATCTTTGGACTGTGGAAGGAAACCGGAGCACCCGGAGGAAACCCACGCAGACACGGGGAGAATGTGCAAACTCCACACAGTCACCCGAGGCCGGATTGCGAACCCGGGTCCCTGGCGCTGTGAGGTAACAGTGCTAACCACTATGCCACCGTGTTGCACCCTGTCGCTGCTCGGCTAGACAGTGAACCGGGGCAGAGCGGGGGAGTCTGGCTCAATCGGCATAAAGAACCCGGGCAGGCCCGCGAATTCCCGAGCCCTGCGGAATCCGGGAGAGGGGGTGAGGGGTCGCTAACCCCTCTGGAACGGTCCAGGAGTCTCCAGGGATTAAAGATTAATCTCCTGGGCCCTGCTGCCAACAACGCCCGGGAGAGAAATTATACAGGCACTAAAAAAAAAATGTCTTTTTCATTTTCTTTGATCACTTTTGTTTATGAGGTTACAAAGATATTAGAGATGGAGGGGAAGAAAGGGCTCTTTGACTGACAGCCAGGAATCGTCCAATCGGTTAATGGAGAATCCGTTCGCTATCCAATGGGCAGCAGGAAGGTGAGGCACCGCGAGGATGGACGTGCCAGGCGACCAATGGCGGGAGGCGGGAAGGGTCATGTGACAAAACCTCCAGGAATACGTCCAACCAGAGTTGGGAACCGTTGAAGGGTTCCGGGACATCAGCACTGAGTCAGCTCCACGCTGGAAACATCCGGAAGCTTCGACCACTGAGCAATTCTCTGCTCAAGCTCCAACCTCTGAGGTCCATCTGTTTCCCCCCTGGCTGCAGAGTCTAGGACTAGAGGAGTCACAGTCTCAGATAAGGGGACCGGCCATTTAGGACTGAGATGAGGAGCAAATTCTTCACTCAGAGGGTGGTGAATCTTTGGAAATCTCTAACCCCAGAGGGCTGTGGAGGCTCAGTCGTTGAGCATATTCAAGACTGAGATCGATCGATTTTTTGGACTCTAAGGTAATATGAGGATCGGGCAGGAAAGTGGAGTTGAGGTGGAAGATCAGCCATGATCTCATTGAATGGCGGAGCAGGCTCGAGGAAGCCGAATGGCCGACTCCTGCTCCTATTTCTTATGTTCTTGTGTCTGTTGCAACAGTACTTCCACCTGGTCGAGATCAGGCAATCACCAGACTTTGTGGAATTGAACATTGGCGAGAGATAGAGAGGGGAGTACATTGGGGGCAGGGGAAATCCTAGCCCTTACCCTCAGAGTGACACTCCCCTTTGGTACTTATCCATAGGGTAACATTCTCCTTTAACAGACACAGTACATCCCTGGAGTGACGGTCCCCTTTAACAGGAGCTCGTTCTTCTATATATAAACCCCCCGAGCCCCTCGATTAGATTCCAGCCTGTAACTCACTCCCAGGTATCCGTTATTCTATGTATAAACCATCCAAACCCCTCGATTAAATTCCAGCCAGTAACTCACTCCCAGGTATCCGTTATTCTATGTATAAACCCCCTGAACCCCTTGATTAGATTCCAGCCTGTAACTCACTCCCAGGTATCTGTTATTCTATATATAACCCCCCGAACCCCTCGATTAGATTCCAGCCTGTAACTCACTCCCAGGTATCCGTTATTCTATGTATAAACCCCCCAAACCCCTTGATTAGATTCCAGCCTGTAACTCACTCCCAGGTATCTGTTATTCTATATATAACCCCCCGAACCCCTCGATCAGATTCCAGCCTGAAACTCACTCCCAGGTATCCGTTATTCTATATATAAACCCCCCGAACCCCTCGATTAGATTCCAGCCTGTAACTCACTCCCAGGTATCTGTTATTCTATATATAACCCCCCGAACCCCTCGATTAGATTCCAGCCAGTAACTCACTCCTGAGTATCTGTTCTTCTATATATAAACCATCTGAACCCCTCGATTAGACTCCAGCCTGTAACTCACTCCCAGGTATCTGTTATTCTCTATATAAACCATCTGAACCCCTTGATTAGATTCCAGCCTGTAACTCACTCCCAGGTATCCGTTATTCTATGTATAAACCCCCCAAACCCCTTGATTAGATTCCAGCCTGTAACTCACTCCCAGGTATCTGTTATTCTATATATAAACCCCCCGAGCCCCTCAATTAGATTCCAGCCTGTAACTCCCTCCTGGGTATCCGTTATTCTATAGATAAACCCCCCTGAAACCCTCGATTAGATTCCAGCCTGTAACTCACTCCTGGGTATCTGTTATTCTATAGATAATCCCCCCCGAGCCCCTCGATTAGATTCCAGCCTGTAACTCTCTCCTGGGTATCCGTTATTCTATATATAAACCCCCCGAGCCCCTCGATTAGATTCCAGCCTGTAACTCCCTCCTGGGTATCCGTTATTCTATAGATAATCCCCCCCGAGCCCCTCGATTAGATTCCAGCCTGTAACTCTCTCCTGGGTATCCGTTATTCTATATATAAACCCCCCGAGCCCCTCGATTAGATTCCAGCCTGTAACTCTCTCCTGGGTATCCGTTATTCTATAGATAAACCCCCCGAGCCCCTCGATTAGATTCCAGCCTGTAACTCTCTCCTGGGTATCCGTTATTCTATATATAAACCCCCCGAGCCCCTCGATTAGATTCCAGCCTGTAACTCTCTCCTGGGTATCCGTTATTCTATAGATAATCCCCCCCGAGCCCCTCGATTAGACTCCAGCCTGTAACTCTCTCCCGGGTATCTGTTATTCTATAGATAAACCCCCCGAGCCCCTCGATTAGATTCCAGCCTGTAACTCTCTCCCGGGTATCCGTTATTCTATAGATAATTCCCTCCCGAGCCCCTCGATTAGATTCCAGCCTGTAACTCTCTCCCGGGTATCTGTTGTTCTATATATAAACCCCCCGAACCCCTCGATTAGATTCCAGCCTGTAACTCACTCCTGGGTATCCGTTATTCTATAGATAAACCCCCCCGAGCCCCTCGATTAGATTCCAGCCTGTAACTCTCTCCCGGGTATCCGTTATTCTATAGATAATCCCCCCCGAGCCCCTCGATTAGACTCCAGCCTGTAACTCACTCCTGGGTATCCGTTATTCTATATATAAACCCCCGAGCCCCTCGATTAGATTCCAGCCTGTAACTCTCTCCTGGGTATCTGTTATTCTATATATAAACCCCCCGAGCCCCTCGATTAGATTCCAGCCTGTAACTCACTCCTGGGTATCTGTTATTCTATATATAAACCCCCCGAGCCCCTCGATTAGATTCCAGCCTGTAACTCTCTCCTGGGTATCTGTTGTTCTATAGATAATCCCCCCCGAGCCCCTCGATTAGATTCCAGCCTGTAACTCTCTCCCGGGTATCTGTTATTCTATATATAATCCCCCCCGAGCCCCTCGATTAGATTCCAGCCTGTAACTCACTCCCGGGTATCAGTTATTCTATATATAATCCCCCCCGAGCCCCTCGATTAGACTCCAGCCTGTAACTCACTCCTGGGTATCAGTTATTCTATATATAAACCCCCCGAGCCCCTCGATTAGATTCCAGCCTGTAACTCACTCCTGGGTATCCGTTATTCTATAGATAAACCCCCCGAGCCCCTCGATTAGATTCCAGCCTGTAACTCACTCCTGGGTATCCGTTATTCTATATATAAACCCCCCGAGCCCCTCGATTAGATTCCAGCCTGTAACTCACTCCTGGGTATCCGTTATTCTATATATAATCCCCCCCGAGCCCCTCGATTAGACTCCAGCCTGTAACTCACTCCTGGGTATCCGTTATTCTATAGATAATCCCCCCGAGCCCCTCGATTAGACTCCAGCCTGTAACTCACTCCTGGGTATCTGTTGTTCGATATATAATCCCCCCCGAGCCCCTCGATTAGACTCCAGCCTGTAACTCACTCCTGGGTATCCGTTATTCTATAGATAAACCCCCCGAGCCCCTCGATTGGACTCCAGCCTGTAACTCACTCCTGGGTATCCGTTATTCTATATATAAACCCCCCGAGCCCCTCGATTAGATTCCAGCCTGTAACTCACTCCTGGGTATCCGTTATTCTATATATAATCCCCCCCGAGCCCCTCGATTAGACTCCAGCCTGTAACTCACTCCTGGGTATCCGTTATTCTATAGATAATCCCCCGAGCCCCTCGATTAGACTCCAGCCTGTAACTCACTCCTGGGTATCTGTTGTTCGATATATAATCCCCCCCGAGCCCCTCGATTAGACTCCAGCCTGTAACTCACTCCTGGTATCCGTTATTCTATAGATAAACCCCCCGAGCCCCTCGATTAGACTCCAGCCTGTAACTCACTCCCGGGTATCTGTTATTCTATATATAAACCACCCCGAGCCCCTCGATTAGACTCCAGCCTGTAACTCACTCCTGGGTATCTGTTGTTCTATAGATAATCCCCCCCGAGCCCCTCGATTAGACTCCAGCCTGTAACTCACTCCTGGGTATCTGTTATTCTATATATAAACCACCCCGAACCCCTCGATTAGATTCCAGCCTGTAACTCTCTCCCGGGTATCTGTTATTCTATATATAAACCACCCCGAACCCCTCGATTAGATTCCAGCCTGTAACTCCCTCCTGGGTATCTGTTGTTCTATAGATAATCCCCCCCGAGCCCCTCGATTAGATTCCAGCCTGTAACTCTCTCCTGGGTATCTGTTATTCTATATATAAACCACCCCGAACCCCTCGATTAGATTCCAGCCTGTAACTCTCTCCTGGGTATCTGTTATTCTATAGATAATCCCCCCCGAGCCCCTCGATTAGATTCCAGCCTGTAACTCTCTCCCGGGTATCTGTTATTCTATATATAAACCCCCCGAGCCCCTCGATTAGATTCCAGCCTGTAACTCACTCCTGGGTATCCGTTATTCTATATATAAACCCCCCGAGCCCCTCGATTAGATTCCAGCCTGTAACTCACTCCTGGGTATCCGTTATTCTATATATAAACCCCCCCGAGCCCCTCGATTAGACTCCAGCCTGTAACTCACTCCTGGGTATCCGTTATTCTATAGATAATCCCCCCCGAGCCCCTCGATTAGACTCCAGCCTGTAACTCACTCCTGGGTATCCGTTATTCTATAGATAATCCCCCCCGAGCCCCTCGATTAGACTCCAGCCTGTAACTCTCTCCTGGGTATCCGTTATTCTATAGATAAACCCCCCGAGCCCCTCGATTAGACTCCAGCCTGTAACTCTCTCCTGGGTATCCGTTATTCTATAGATAATCCCCCCCGAGCCCCTCGATTAGATTCCAGCCTGTAACTCTCTCCTGGGTATCCGTTATTCTATATATAAACCCCCCGAGCCCCTCGATTAGACTCCAGCCTGTAACTCTCTCCTGGGTATCCGTTATTCTATAGATAAACCCCCCGAGCCCCTCGATTAGACTCCAGCCTGTAACTCACTCCTGGGTATCCGTTATTCTATAGATAAACCCCCCGAGCCCCTCGATTAGACTCCAGCCTGTAACTCTCTCCTGGGTATCTGTTATTCTATAGATAATCCCCCCCGAGCCCCTCGATTAGATTCCAGCCTGTAACTCACTATCGGGTAAATTTCCTAAGAATCAGCAAGCCTGTGGGCCTCAAATGCATCGAGCAGCTTATTATAAAATCACAGGAGAACTGCCCGCGCTTTTCAAATCCTTTAATGCCAGTGCGTTTTCCAATAAGTCATCTGTCACATGAAAGAGCCCGCCCATCAATGCAGCATAACTGCGATTTTTGGTGGCCGTGCCTTCAGCTGCCTGGGCCCTAAGCTCTGGAATTCCCTCCCTAAACCTCACCGCCTCGCTCTCCTCCTTTAAGGTGCTCACTAAAACCCACCTCCTTGACCAAGCATCTGCCCCAATATCTCCTTATGCGGCTCGGTGTCAAATTGTTTCTGATAATCGCTCCTGTGAAGCGCCGCGGGACGTTTTACTGTGTTAAAGGCGCTGTACAAATGCAAGTTGTTGTTGCTGTATTCACGATCAACTATTCAAAAAAAACCTTGGCTAGATTCCGGCCCGCAAGTCAATCCCGTTATATCAGTTCCCTGTGGATTCCTCATCAGGGGAGGTGCTTGACGAAGACATTACCCTGTTCAGTTACCAAGCACCAACCGTGCTGTCTTGAGTTGGATAGATGTGTAACGTGAATCATAGGCCAGTCAGATTTTATCACCAGAGATCTTTATCGCTAAGCAATGGGGAGACTTTATCTCCTGGTCTCCTCATTTGCTGCGTTTCAGCTCAAACCTCAGAGTTTGGGAAAAGATCGCTTTTATTCGAGATGTGGAACGTTATTTCTGTCACAGGTGTGAAATCCTCTTATTACTCATTTCAACCAGTCAGGCTTCAAAGAGCGAGAAGAGATCAGGGTGGAGTTCTCTTAATGGTTAAAACTGAAGTTAACGTGATTCACATTTAATGGCTTTTCATTTGTATCAAAATTGAGGCTCCCAATCTGCAGAGAACGTTAAAATCCTGCAATCTCACCCAGGCTCCCAATCTACAGAGAACGTTAAAATCCTGCAATCTCACCCAGGAACACAATCTACAGAGAACGTTAAAATCCTGCAATCTCACCCAGGCTCCCAATCTGCAGAGAACGTTAAAATCCTGCAATCTCACCCAGGCTCCCAATCTACAGAGAACGTTAAAATCCTGCAATCTCACCCAGGAACACAATCTACAGAGAACGTTAAAATCCTGCAATCTCACCCAGGAACACAATCTACAGAGAACGTTAAAATCCTGCAATCTCACCCAGGCTCCCAATCTACAGAGAACATTAAAATCCTGCAATCTCACCCAGGAACACAATCTACAGAGAACGTTAAAATCCTGCAATCTCACCCAGGAACACAATCTACAGAGAACGTTAAAATCCTGCAATCTCACCCAGGATCACAATCTGCAGAGAACGTTAAAATCCTGCAATCTCACCCAGGAACACAATCTGCAGAGAACATTAAAATCCTGCAATCTCACCCAGGACCACAATCTACAGAGAACGTTAAAATCCTGCAATCTCACCCAGGAACACAATCTACAGAGAACGTTAAAATCCTGCAATCTCACCCAGGCACCCAATCTACAGAGAACGTTAAAATCCTGTAATCTCACCCAGGAACACAATCTACAGAGAACGTTAAAATCCTGCAATCTCACCCAGGCTCCCAATCTGCAGAGAACGTTAAAATCCTGTAATCTCACCCAGGAACACAATCCACAGAGCACGTTAAAATCCTGCAATCTCACCCAGGAACACAATCTACAGAGAACGTTAAAATCCTGCAATCTCACCCAGGCTCCCAATCTGCAGAGAACGTTAAAATCCTGCAATCTCACCCAGGACCACAATCTACAGAGAACGTTAAAATCCTGCAATCTCACCCAGGAACACAATCTACAGAGAACGTTAAAATCCTGCAATCTCACCCAGGAACACAATCTACAGAGAACGTTAAAATCCTGCAATCTCACCCAGGAACACAAACTACAGAGAACGTTAAAATTCTGCAATCTCACCCAGGCTCCCAATCTACAGAGAACGTTAAAATCCTGCAATCTCACCCAGGAACACAATCTACAGAGAACGTTAAAATCCTGCAATCTCACCCAGGAACACAATCTACAGAGAATGTTAAAATCCTGCAATCTCACCCAGGAACACAATCTACAGAGAACGTTAAAATCCTGCAATCTCACCCAGGAACACAAACTACAGAGAACGTTAAAATCCTGCAATCTCACCCAGGCTCCCAATCTACAGAGAACGTTAAAATCCTGCAATCTCACCCAGGAACACAATCTACAGAGAACATTAAAATCCTGCAATCTCACCCAGGAACACAATCTACAGAGAACGTTAAAATCCTGCAATCTCACCCAGGCTCCCAATCTACAGAGAACGTTAAAATCCTGCAATCTCACCCAGGCTCCCAATCTACAGAGAACGTTAAAATCCTGCAATCTCACCCAGGAACACAATCTACAGAGAACATTAAAATTCTGCAATCTCACCCAGGAACACAATCTACAGAGAACGTTAAAATCCTGCAATCTCACCCAGGCTCCCAATCTACAGAGAACATTAAAATCCTGCAATCTCACCCAGGAACACAATCTACAGAGAACGTTAAAATCCTGCAATCTCACACAGGAACACAATCTACAGAGAACGTTAAAATCCTGCAATCTCACCCAGGAACACAATCTACAGAGAACGTTAAAATCCTGCAATCTCACCCAGGAACACAATCTACAGAGAATGTTAAAATCCTGCAATCTCACCCAGGAACACAATCTACAGAGAACGTTAAAATCCTGCAATCTCACCCAGGCTCCCAATCTACAGAGAACGTTAAAATCCTGCAATCTCACCCAGGAACACAATCTACAGAGAACATTAAAATCCTGCAATCTCACCCAGGCTCCCAATCTACAGAGAACGTTAAAATCCTGCAATCTCACCCAGGCTCCCAATCTACAGAGAACGTTAAAATCCTGCAATCTCACCCAGGCTCCCAATCTGCAGAGAACATTAAAATCCTGCAGTCTCACCATCTGCCCATAAAAAATAATTTTACGGTCACAGAAATTGGAGACTTCTTTCAAGTGTCCTCTCTGGGTAACAGGGAATGATTGTGGGCGTTGGCCGGCTATCCGACTGCATGGGGCATCACAATTAGTTTGGTTACCTATTGGTAGGAAGACTGAGGAGGCCGCGTACTGCATGGATAATAAGAATGGGATGGAGGAGCGGAGGGAGCGGGGCGGGGGGTGGGTACAGATCACTAAAAGTAGCGACGCAGGTTAATAAGGCCATTAAAAAAATGTAAACCAAAAACTGAGGTTCATTTATGGAGGGATAGAATTGAAAAGCAGGGAAGTTATGTTACACTTAGAACATAAGAACATAAGAAATAGGAGCAGGAGTAGGCCATTCGGCCCTTCGAGCCAGCTCCGCCATTCAATGAGATCAGGGCTGATCTTCTGCCTCAACTCCATTCACCGGCCCTATCGCCATATCCCTTGATGCCCTTACTAATCAGAAATCTATCGACTTCTGTTTTGAATATACCCAATGACTGGGCCTCCACAGCCCTCTGGGGTAGAGAATTCCAAAGATTCACCCCCCTCTGTGTGAAGAAATTTCTTCTCATCTCAGTCCTGAATCGCCTACCCTTTACCCTGAGGCCGTGGCCCTTGGTTCTAGACTCTCCAGCCAAGGGAAACATTCTCCCAGAATTCACCCCATCAAGCCCTGTGATAATTTTGTATGCTTCAATGAGATCCCCTCTCATTCTTCTGAATTCAAGAGAATACAGGCCTACACTTGTAAAGAAGCTTGGTTAGACCACACTTGGGGTACTGTGCACAGTTCAGGTCTCCATATTACAAAAAGGACGTAGAGGCCCTGGAGAAGGTGCAGAGAAGATCCACAAGGATGATACCAGAGCTGAGAGGATATACCTAGCAGGAAAGATTGAACGGGCTGGGACCTCTTTTCTCTAGAAAAGAAAAGGCTGAGTGGGTGGCCTGATGGAGATCTTTATGAAAGAGTTCGATAGGGTCGACGTAGAGAAGACGTTTCCACTTGCAGGGGAGACTTGAACTAGGGGCCATCAATATAGGGAATTCAGAAGGAACCTCTTTACCCAGAGAGTGGTGAGAATGTGGAACTCGCTCCCACAGGGAGCGGTTGAAGCGAATAGTATCGATGCATTTAAGGGGGAAGCTGGATAAGTACATGAGGGAGAAGGGAATAGAGGGTTATGCTGATAGAGTTAGATGAGGAAAGACGGGAGGAGGCTCGAGTGGAGCATAAACGCCGGCATGGACAGGTTGGGCCGAATGGCCAGTTTCTGTGCCGTATATCCTGTGTAATCCTATGGAATGTGCTCAAGTCTCGGGAATGGGACTTAACTCCATGAGCACCAGACTCAGAGGCGAGAGTGCTCCCCACTGAACCACAACTGACACCTTAAAGGTGCTTTCTACTGAGATAAGGGCATGTGTCCTGTTACTGAGTATTCCGAGTGGAAGTGATGAGTGTGGTAAAGATCCATCACCGCTGCTTCAGATCGAAGTTAAATTTGACTTTTTTTAAGGGAGGGTATTTTTTTGCGTGGGCTGTTCTGAGAGGAATCAGACTTCTGTTATTATATTTCCTTGAATTTCAGCCATTGCCTTCTGCCTGCATTGAATTCTTATTCTGACTTGTTCTCGTAAACCATGGGGCTGGGGTCAGTCCCCTGTAGCTTATTTCAGGCGTTGGTAAGAGGCGAGTGAAGCACGATCGGCCGGGGGTGGGGTGGGGGGGGGTGGTCTCTGCACTGACGTTTCACGGCCCGGTCGGGTTTCCAATCCTCTCGGATTGTCCCGGAGTCTCCAGGAATTAAAAGTTAATCTCCAGGACACTGCTGCGAATTTAAGAATCAAATTTAAAGGAACATCACCTTCATGAAAGACCCACTCCTTTTGTTTGTTTATTATTGGCTCAGTGGCAGCAGGCAGAGGGTGATGGTCGAAGGTTGTTTTTGTGACTGGAAGCCTGTGTCCAGTGGTGTACCGCAGGGATCGGTGCTGGGTCCCTTGCTGTTTGTAGTGTACATTAATGATTTAGATATGAATGTCGGAGGTATGATCAGTAAGTTCGCAGACGACACGAAAATTGGTGGAGTGGTAAATAGCGAAGAGGGAAGCCTCAGGCTACAGGACGATAGACGGGTTGGTCCGATGGGCAGAACAGTGGCAAATGGAATTTAACCCTGAAAAGTGTGAGGTGATGCATTTTGGGAGGACTAACAAGGCAAGGGAATACACAATGAATGGTAGGACCCTAGGAAGGACAGAGGTTCAGAGGGACCTTGGTGTGCATGTACATAGATCCCTGAAGGCAGCAGGACAGCTAGATAAGGTGGTTAAGAAGGCATATGAGATACTTGCCTTCATTAGCCGAGGCATAGAATATAAGAGCAGGGAGGTTATGATGGAGCTGTACAAAACGCTAGTTAGGCCACAGCTGGAATACTGTGTGCAGTTCTGGTCGCCACACTATAGGAAGGATGTGATTGCATTGGAGAGGGTGCAGAGGAGATTCACCAGGATGTTACCTGGGCTGGAGCGCTTCAGCTATGAAGAGAGACTGGACAGGCTGGGGTTGTTTTCCTTCGAGCAGAGAAGGCTGAGGGGGGACCGGATTGAGGTGTACAAAATTATGAGGGGCATAGATAGGGTAGATAGAAAGGAACTTTTCCCCTTAGTAGAGGGGTCAATAACCAGGGGGCATAGTTTCAAGGTAAGGGGCAGGAGGTTTAGAGGGGATTTGAGGAAAAACGTTTTCACCCAGAGGGTGGTTGGAATCTGGAACTCAGTGCCTGAAAGGATGGTAGAGGCAGGAACCCTCACAACATTCAAGAAGCATTTAGATGAGCGCTTGAAACGCCATAGCACACAAGGCTACGGACCAAGTGCTGGAAAATGGGATTAGAATAGACAGGGCTTGATGGCCGGCACGGACACGATGGGCCGAAGGGCCTCTTTCTGTGCTGTATAACTCTATGACTCTATGACTCTCTATTCACGGCTCAGTGGGTATCTCTCTCGCCTCTGGAGTCAGAAGGTTATGGGTTCAAGTCCCCACTCCGGAGACTTGAGCATAAAATCCAGGCGGACGCTTCAGTGCAGTACTGAGGGAGCGCTGCACTGTCGGAGGTGCCGTCTTTCGGATGAGACGTTAAACCGAGGCCACCCGTCTGCTCTCTCAGTTGGATGTAAAAGATCCCCCCCCCCTCCGGCCACTATTTTGAAAAAGAGCAGGGGGAGTTATCACTGGTATCCTGGCCAACTTTTATCCCTCAATCAACATAGCTAATTAAAAAAAAACAGATTATCTGGTCATCATCACGTTGCAGTTTGTGGGATCTTGCTGTGCGCAGATGGGCTGCCGCCTTTCCCACATTCCAACAGTGACTCCACCCCAAAAGGTAACGTGCTTTGGGAGCTCTGAGGTTGTGATAGGCGCTTCATAAATACAATAGGAACAGAAACTGCTGAAAACGCTCAGCAGGTGAGGCAGCGTCTGTGGGGAGAGAGAGAGAAACAGAGTTAGCATTTTCAGGTCAATGACCTTTCATCAGAATTGCAAGTCTTTATTTCTTTTTCTTACAGCGGATGGGCTGGTGTTTGCCCGTTATACGCGGTGGGCGGTAAAACCCAATAGGTTGTGGCAATGACTCAGCATGTCCTGCTTGAACGTAACCAACCTATTTTTTTTTTAAAAACGGCTTGATGCAGAAGGTCTGAAATCTGCCGTTAGCAACTGCCTCTCGTAATTGTTAGCCGTTGCATCGGAATCAATACCAGCGCCAAGAATCTCATGATCGCACTTTTAACCAGGTGCGAACAGCTGATTGAAGACCTGACTTTGACTGAATATAGCAGAGCTTTGTAAATCGGTAAAGGCAGGGGGATTAACGAGGTGCAAAATACTTACTGATCTGTCCGAAATAGTCGGTGTGCCTAATATGTTATAAAGCGGTGCCTTTGTGAATGATCATGATGCGGAGATGCCGGTGTTTGACTGGGGTGGACAAAAGTGAGAAGTCGCACAACACCAGGTTATAGTCCAACAGTTTTATTTGAAATCACAAGTTTTCGGAGCGCTGCTCCTTCCTCAGGTGAAGTGGAGAAATACTTCTTCACTTCACCTGACGAAGGAGCAGCCGCTCCGAAAGCTTGTGATTTCAAATAAAGCTGTTGGACTATAACCTGGTGTTGTGCGACTTCTCACTTTTGTGAATGACGCTTATGGTAATGGAGAACGGTTAGCGCTATCTGCCCGATATAGGTGGGTGTCTGGGAATAAGCGTGGACGGTGTAAGTGGTGGGGACTGTACCTCAAAGCTGTATCTGGGCATCATGCAACAGAATCTGACATCTGCAGCAACCCGGGAAACTCCAGGAATGTACCTCGTGTCGTCAAGGACTTAAGTGATGTCATCCCGCATTTACATTTACATTCGCACCCCGCCCGTCAGTTTCCTGCTGCAGGGGTTATGTTAAAGTTAACCCCGGTATCGCTGTACACTCAACACACGATCTTTATCAGTACAGAAATTCCCTTCCACCCTCCGCAATCTTCAGCTCATCCCAAACTCTGCCGCCCGTATTCTAACTCGCACCGAGTCCTGTTCACCCATCGCCCCCTGTGCTCGCTGACCTACACTGGCTCCCGGTCCAGAAACACCTCGATTTTAAAATTCTCATCCTCGTGTTCAAATCTCTCCATGGCCTCGCCCCCCCTCCATATCTCTGTAACTTCCTCGAGATCTCGGCGCTCCTCCAGTTCTGGCCTGTTGCGCCTCCCCGATTATAATCGCTCCACTTCACCTGAGGAAGGGGCCACGTAAGCTCCGAAAGCTTGTGATTTCAAATAAAACTGTTGGACTATAACCTGGTGTTGTGCGACTTCTCATTTTTGTCCACCCCAGTCCAACACCGGCATCTCCGCATCATAATCACTCCGCCATTGGTGACCGTGCCTTCTGTTGCCTGGGCCCCAAGCCCTGAATTCCCTCCCTAACCCTCTCCGCCGCTCTATCTCGCTCTCATCCTTTAAGACGCTCCTTAAAACCTACCTCTTTGACCAAGCTTTTGGTCACCTGTCCTAATATCGCCTTATGTGGCTCGGTGTCAAATTGTGTCTGCTAACAGTCCTGTGAAGTGCCCTGGGGCATTTTACTACTTTAAAGGAGCTGTTTAAATCCAAGTTGCTGGGGAGGGGATGCGCCCAGTGTGCTTCACACTGTAAAGAGAAAGAGGGAGTAAATGGGAAGAAAACACCTTACAGGTCAGACAAACACCAACTCTGTTGCGATTCCCATGGCATTTTAAGAATGACCACACTTAATTATTAATAAAGTCCACTTCCTCATGCTTCTGGTATTGAGGTCACTGCCACGTTCTGATCTGTAACTGGACATTTGCCAATATTCAACTCCGAGCGAATTACTGTCTCGATAAGTAATCACCAGACAAAGGGCAATTGTTGCTGGGGCCACCTGATTAAACCGAACCCTTGTAGGTGGTAACCGGGGCCACAATGCTCTCATTGTCCTCTGAGGGCTGCTAGGTTTTGTTCAGTCAATAGTTGCATCAACGATGCTGTAGGGAAGGAAAGAAAGAAAGAAAGAAAAATAAAGAGAAAAAGAGAGAGAAAGAACTTGCATTTATTACAGCACTTTTCACATCCTCAGGATGTCCCAAAGCGCTTTACAGCCAATGAAGTACTTTTGAAGTGTGGTCACTGCTGTAATGCGGGAAACACATCGACTGTAATATTGATGTGCGGCTCTGGCGCGTAGGAGGCTCCACCTAGTGGTAGAGGTGTGCAGTTGCAGGCATGACTGGGAGTCGCAGCATTCGGTGATGCCCAAATAAGGAGTGCGCAACCTCCGCGGCAAATTTAATATATGGGGCCGTATTTTGCGACCACCCCACGGGTTCGTACGAGGTGCGACCGCGCCCATAGGGGCCGCGCAAGTTCCGGGTTTAGGCATGAGAAGCGCTAGCGTGAAAACCCGACACTCGCGATCTGTCAAGAACAGATTCTCCGTCTCCCCGGGCGATGGGCCGTCGCGGGTGGAGAGTTCCGCCATTTGCACAACCTCCGCCCGCTGAATGGCTGTCAAATTCATACGCCTGGTAAAAGCCGGCGTAAGGCCCGCATTTACCAGCATAAGAGTTTTAAAAAATAAGAAAAATAACATTTTATCACTCATTTATAAATTAAAAATACTTTCAAAAAGGTAAGTTTATTTTTAGCCCTGTAAAAACATTTTTTTTTAAATCGAAAAATTAAATTTTTGTTTAAATTATTTAATTAAATGACATCTTAATTAATTTTAAATATGTAATTTAAAAAAAAAATTTATTTCCTGTGTTGGTGTATTTTTTAACTGATTCCCATTCATACTTTTGACGGTTCTGTATGCTGTATGTACGGACCTGTCAAAAGTATGAATGGGGAATTCCCTTCTTCCATTGGTTGGGCCGGCCCATGTGACCCCAGGAGCGCCTACGAACCGCTCGCGCCCCTGGGATACGCGGGGCTCTGCCCGCGCAGACCCGGAGAGGCCCAGGATCACAAGCCGCCATTCCTCTCAGGCCACCAGGCACTTTCGTAGACATTTGGCCAGTCGGAGGCGTCCGCCCGCGGGAAGCCTCCGATCGGAAATGTTGGCCCAATATAGATGTGAGGGGTTGTGCATCAGGTGGCCACCACTGTTCGGAACGTGGTGTCAGCCGTGGCTCAGTCATGACTTGGATATGTACATTTTTTTATTCATTCATGGGATCAGGGCGTCGCTGGGAAGGCCAGCCTTTATTGCCCATTCCTAGTTGCCCCTTGAGAAGGTGGTGGTGAGCCGCCTTCTTGAACCGCTGCAGTCCGTGTGGTGAAGGTACTCCCACAGTGCTGTTAGGGAGGGAGTTCCAGGATTTTGACCCAGCGACGATGAAGAATCGACGATAAAGTTCTAAGTCAGGATGGTGTGTGACTTGGAGGGGAACTTGGAGGTGGTGGTGTTCCCATGCGCCTGCTGCCCTTCTAGGTGGTGGAGTTCGCGGGTTTGGGAGGTGTTGTCGAAGAGGAAAGAATTTGCAGGGCTATGGGGGAAGAGCAGGGGTGGTGGGGGGAAGTGGGATTAATTGGAGAGCTCTTTCAAAGAGCCAGCATGGGCACGATGAGCCGAATGGCCTCTATCTGAGCCGTACGATTTAATAAGCTCCACATTGACCATTGCCACAATGCTACGCCACTGCATGCGTTGTAACTTTGGTCAACTTCTGCCTTGCGGTTTATCGCATTCGAACGAAAATCTGAACTGTGTATCGAGTCGACACCAAAGATAATACATCTGTTGGCTGCAGATGGGACTGACAGTTCAGGGAGATTGTCGCGCTGGCGAGCGGGCACCGTTCCCCGCCCTCGCACCGTGCCCCAACCTGGCGATGACGCTCCTTGTAAGGCACCTACCTGTGGTGTCGATGACCTCCTAAAGGGTCTTCCCGCGCGACCAATCGGCCGTCCCTCCCCCCTCCCCACCAGCACCATTGCTTCAATTTTATTCAAAGTCGTCGATGTGGTTGAGGTGAAGTGCGAAGGGGGTCACCCCGACAACAAGTACAAGCCACTCACGCGAGGGAGGCGACCGGCAAACAGGCCCGTAAGACTCCCCGGGTCTCTTTCTGTATTTTTTTACTCACCAGTGAAATGGTCTCAGATGAGTTCCCAGGGCCTCAAACCGCTCCTGCAGGTGTTTGAACTATAGCTGGCCCCCCTCAGCGCCCTTTGACCCCGCTGCTGTTGACCAAGACGGCAGGTCGGGCAGAAGTGGACACGCTCCAACGCCCTGGGCTGAGTGGCTGGTCTCAAGAGAAAGGCTAAACCATTTTCCAAGCTCTACCATTTGCTAAAACATTTCATCTTCCCCCCCCACCCCCCACTTTTTTTTTAAAAGACGAAAATAAATTTGAGGGGCCGCAGCGGGAAACCCACGAAGCAGAACAAGAACAGAAGACTTGCTCAGCTTGGATTTTAGCTTGCAGAATGAAGAGAAGATGGAGGGAGGTGAGGAGCCCCCGGTCTGTGGTTTTGGGAAAGAATTAGCAGAGTTGGGGCAGGATGACGGCTCTTTAGAATCTTACAGCACAGAAGGAGGCCATTCGGCCCATCATTCCTCTTTGAAAGAGCTATCCCATCAGTCCCATTCCCCCACCCCCCCCTGCTCTTTCCCCAAAGCCCTACAAATGTTTTTCCTTTTCAATTATACATCCAATTCCCTTTTTGAAAGTTACGATTGAATTTGCTTCCACCCCTCCTTTCAGGCAGCGTATTCCAGATCGTAACCACTCGCTGTGTAAAAAAACAATTCTCCTCATCTCCCCAGCTGGTTCTTTTATCAATTGTCTTAAATCTATGTCCTCTGCTTCCCGACCGGCCTACCGCTTTACTTCAATGTAGTGAGGTTGCCAAGAGGTTTGTAGGAGGGCACATTTTGGAAAAAAAACTTTAGGGGGACAATGAGCAGAGTGGTATCGATAAAGAAGTGGTGACGGTTGCAGAAGCGAGATGGGGGTTGAAGACTATAATTGAGGAAAGCATCACTGAGTTGATGACAAGCTTTGCCCAGGACTGTGACTGAGGACATGGAAGAGCACCCCCAGATATTATTTTTAATTTGTTCATGGGATGTGGGCGTCGCTGGCAAGGCCAACATTTATTGCCCATCCTTAATTGCCCTTGAGAAGGTGGTGGTGAGCCGCCTTACTGAACTGTAGAGGGCAGTTAAGAGTCACATATCGGCCAGACCGGGTAAGGACAGCAGATTTCCTTCCCGAAAGGGCATTAGTGAACCAGATGCGACGATCTGGTTACTGATACTAGCTTTTTATTCCAGATTTATTTCATTAACTGAATTTAAATTCCCAAATCACTGACCTGAAACGTTAACTCTGTTTCTCTCTCCACAGATGCTGCCTGACCTGCTGAGTGTTTCCAGCATTTTCTGTTTCCTAGTCAGATTTCCAGCATCCGCAGTGCTTTGCTTTTGTTTAAATTCCCACCTGGTGGAGAATTTGAACTCCTGTCTCCAGATCATTAGTCCAGGCCTCTGGATCACTAGTCCAGTAACATAACCACTATGCTACCGTACCCCACGCGTTGCAGCGCTCAGCTTTTGGGCAGACATGAACTTCATGGGGAGTTGAGGGAGAAAAAAAAGTGTTTGGCAGAAAAGCGAAAGGTGAGGTTTTTCTTGGCAAAGCTTTAGCAATGCAGGGGATGTGAAGGTTGCAGGTGGCATCAGAGGAGATAGTGGGACCATGGCATGTCGAAAGAGGAAGGAGTAAGGGTACATCCACCAGAAGTGAGAGTGGTAACTGTTGGCTGGACTTGCGAGATGCATGAAGCAACCACATGCTTTAACGAACTGAAAGAAGCAGGATTTTCATTGCTCCGACCAAATGGTTTTGAGATCAAGAGTTAGCTGATAGGTGATAGATTGGGAAATGCTGATGTACAAAAGGACCTGGGAGTCCTTGTACACCAGTCACTGAAAGCAAACATGCAGGTGCAGCAAGCAGTTTGGAAGACAAATGGTACGTTGGCCTTCATTGCAAGAGGATTTGAGTACAGGAGCAAGGATGTCTTACTACAGTTTTACAGGGCCTTGGTGAGACCACACCTGGAGTACTGTGTGCAGTTTTGGTCTCCTTACCTAAGAAAGGATATACTTGCCATAGAGGGAGTGCAGCCAAGGTTCACCAGACTGATTCCTGGGATGTCAGGACTGTCGTATGAGGAGAGATTGGGTCGACTAGGCCTGTATTCACTAGAGTTTAGAAGAATGAGAGGGGATCTCATTGAAACGTGTAAAATTCTGACAGGGCGAGACAGGCTGGGTGCAGGGAGGATATTTCCCCTGGCTGGGGTTGGTCTAGAACGAGGGGTCACAGTCTCAGGATACGGGGTAGGACATTTAGGAGATGAGGAGAAATGTCTTCACTCAGAGGGTGGTGAACCTTTGGAATTCTCTACCACAGAAGGCTGTGGAGGCCAAGTCACTGAATATATTTAAGAAGGAGATAGATAGATTTCTAGACACAAAAGGCATCAAGGGGTATGGGGAGAGAGCGGGAATATGTTATTGAGATAGAGGATCAACCAGGATCATATTGAATGGCGGAGCAGGCTCAAAGGGCCGAATGGCCTACTCCTGCTCCTATTTTTCTATGTTTCTATGTTTCTAGCGATTTAGCTGTTGCACAATGAGAGGAACCAAGATTGTGTGGACGGAGAACATGCGATCTGAAGGAAGCTGAGGAGCACAAAGCGGAGTCGTTAGCACAAGAGTGAATAAGTCTGGATGATGATGTGGGAAAGGTCATTGCTGTGGAAAAGAAACAATAGGAGAAAGGGCAGAGCCTGGAGCCTGGGGAATCCATGGGACAGACAGTCAGAGGAAGACCCCATTGGGAGTGAGATTAGACTTCGGTGGGGACGTAACTCAGGCGGAATCACATTTGGCGCCCGTTGTACCTCACGCCCAATATTCAGCTCTACTGACGTCAATGGAACTGAATCTGGGACGGGGCGTTTAACGGGCGACCGATGCGACACCGTCTGTTTTGAGCCCCTGCCCGTGTCCGTTTCCACCCCCATTAACTACAGCACAGGTGGAGTGATCGGAGCGATCACTAGATAAACATGAAGGCAGCTTAAGCGGAAACCCGTTTAATGGCAACCTGTTCAGGCATACACGGGGCCAGAGTACCGGTAGTGGGAACGATGGGAAAGGCAAGCACTTAAAGTCAGGATTACTTGTGCATTCGTTTCAGTGGAATAATTCCAACAAGGACTCAGAGGGCCTGATATTTTTCCATTGCTTTGTTTCAGTAATGCCGAAGTGGATTACTGTGAAAGGCCCAGGGTTGGTTTTCAGTAGACTTTGAAAGGACAAACACTTTGGGGGTAATTTTAACCTAACTCTCCGGGAAGGAAATCCCACGGGATCGGGTGAAACGCCGGTTTTGCACCTCAATTCTCTGACCTCAATTGATTCCCACTTCTTTTTTCTGAATTATTGGCAACTTTGTGCTGTGGACTCATTCTCACAAGTAACTGGGGTGGATTGTCCGAGCAGAGGGTGAGAAGGCTTTAGTCTCAATAGATTCCAACTCCTGCTCCAAAGGTAAAAGGTCACAGACCACACTGACTCGCTGCTCCACCCATTCCTTCATCTTTTGAACATTTTATTGCCCCGTGGGTTTCCTAGCACCTGACGTTGGAAAATCTTTTGTCCTGGTCATTGTCTGTTACTGAAAACCAGGTGAGGCCTTTGGCCTGTTGTTTTTACTTGTTCCTGGGATGTGGGCGTCGCTGGGAAGGCCAGCATTTATTGCCCATCCCTAGTTGCCCTTGAGAAGGTGGTGGTGAGCCGCCTTCTTGAACCACTGCAGTCCGTGTGGTGAGGTACTCCCACAGTGCTGTTAGGTAGGGAGTTCCAGGAGTTTGACCCAGCGACGATGAAGGAACGGCCGATATATTTCTATGATGCGGAGATGCCGGTGTTGGACTGGGGTGGACAAAAGTGAGAAGTCGCACAACACCAGGTTATAGTCCAACAGTTTTATTTGAAATCACAAGCTTTCGGAGCTGCTGCTCCTTCGTCAGGTGAAGTGAAGGAACACGAATCGGCAAAGCATATATAGACAGAGAACAATGCCTGTGCAGCGTACAATGTCAGACGACTACAGTTAATCTTTCTGACTGCCTTTTATCACACCTCAGCAGAGAGACAATCAGGTCAGTCGGGAAGACATTATATCAAAGATGTGACTTGGAGGGGAACTTGGAGGTGGTGGTGTTCCCATGCGCCCTGCTGCCCTTGTCCTTCTAGGTGGAAGAGGTCGCGGGTTTGGGAGGCGCTGCCGAAGAAGCCTTGGCGAGTTGCTGCAGTGCATCTTGTAGATGGGACACACTGCAGCCACGGTGCGCCGGTGGTGGAGGGAGTGAATGTTTAAGGTGGTGGAGGTGGTGCCAATCAAGCGGGCTGCTTTGTCCACATCCCAGACCACCCGCATGTGTCAGGCTTGGTGGAAAGAACAAACACAATGGTTAAAACTATAGAACATAGAACATAGAACAGTACAGCACAGTACAGGCCCTTCGGCCCTCGATGTTGTGCCGAGCATTGTCCGAGACCAAGATCAAGCTATCACACTCCCTATCACTCTGGTGTGCTCCATGTGCTTATCCAATAACCGCTTGAAAGTTCCTAAAGTGTCCGACTCCACTATCACAGCAGGCAGTCCATTCCACACCCCAACCACTCTCTGAGTAAAGAATCTACCTCGGACATCCCTTCTATATCTCCCCCCATGCACCTTATAGTTATGCCCCCTTGTAACAGCTGCCTCTACCCGAGGAAATAGTCTCTGAACATCCACTCTATCTATCCCCCTCATCATCTTATAAACCTCTATTAAGTCGCCTCTCATCCTCCTCCGCTCTAAAGAGAAAAGCCCCAACTCCCTCAATCTTTCCTCATAAGACCTCCCCCCCAAACCAGGCAGCATCCTGGTAAATCTCCTTTGCACTCTTTCCAATGCTTCCACGCCCTTCCTATAGTGAGGTGACCAGAACTGCACACAATATTCCAAATGTGGTCTCACCAAGGTCCTGTACAGTTGCAGCATAACCTCTCGGTTCTTAAACTCAAACCCTCTGTTAATAAACGCCAACACACCATAGGCCTTCTTTACTGCTCTATCCACTTGAGTGGCAACCTTCAGAGATCTGTGGATATGAACCCCCAGATCCCTCTGCTCCTTCACGTTCCTCAGAACCCTGCCGTTGACCCTGTAATCCTTATTCACATTTGCCCTACCAAAATGAATCACCTCGCACTTATCAGGGTTAAATTCCATCTGCCATTTTTCGGCCCAGCTCTGCATCCTATCAATGTCTCTTTGCAGCCTACAACTGCCCTCCACCTCATCCACTACTCCACCAATCTTGGTGTCATCAGCAAATTTACTGATCCACCCTTCAGTCCCCTCCTCCAAGTCATTGATAAAAATCACAAACAGCAGAGGACCCAGCACCGACCCCTGTGGCACACCGCTGGTAACTGGTCTCCAGTCCGAAAATGTTCCATCCACCACCACCCTCTGCCTTCTATGAGATAGCCAGTTACTTATCCAATCGGCCAAATTTCCCTCTATCCCACAACTCCTTACTTTCTTCATGAGACGACCATGGGGAACCTTATCAAACGCCTTACTAAAATCCATGTATACGACATCAACTGCTCTACCTTCATCTACACACTTAGTTACCTCCTCAAAGAATTCAATCAAATTTGTTAGGCAAGACTTACCCTTCACGAATCCGTGTTGACTATCCCTGATTAAGTTGCCCCTTTCCAAATGGTCATAAATCCTATCCCTCAGGACCTTTTCCATTATCTTACCAACCACCGAAGTAAGACTAACCGGCCTATAATTACCAGGGTCATTCCTATTTCCTTTCTTGAAGAGAGGAACAACATTCGCCACTCTCCAGTCCTCTGGCACCATCCCCGTGGACAGTGAGGACCCAAAGATCAAAGCCAGAGGCTCTGCAATCTCCTCCCTTGCCTCCCAAAGAATCCTAGGCTATATCCCATCTGGCCCAGGGGACTTATCGACCCTCAGGTTCTTCAAAATTGCTAAAACATCTTCCCTCAGAACATCTACCACCTCCAGCCTATCCACCTTTATCACACTCTCATCCTCAAGAACATGGCCCCTCTCCTCGGTGAACACTGACGAAAAGTATTCATTCATCACCTCTCCTATCTCTTCTGACTCCATGCACAAGTTCCCACTACTGTCCTTGACCGGCCCTACCCTCACCCTGGTCATTCTTTTATTTCTCACATAAGAGTAAAAAGCCTTGGGGTTTTTCTTGATCCGACCCGCCAAGGACTTCTCATGCCCCCTCCTAGCTCTCCTAAGCTCTTTTTTTAGCTCATTCCTTGCTACCTTGTACCCCTCAATCGACCCAACTGAACCTTGTTTTCTCATCCTTACATACGCTTCCTTTTTCCTCTTGACTAGACATTCAACCTCTTTTGTGAACCATGGTTCTCTCACTCGGCCATTTCCTCCCTGCCTGACAGGGACATACCTATCAAGGACACGCAGTAATTGCTCCATGAAAAAGCTCCACTTTTCGTTTGTGCCTTTCCCTGATAGTTTCTGTTCCCATCTTATACTCCCTAATTCTTGCCTAATCGCATCATAATTACCCCTCCCCCAATTATAAACCCTGCCCTGCCGTATGGCCCTATCCCTCTCCATTGCAATAGTGAAAGTTACCGAATTGTGGTCACTATCTCCAAAGTGCTCTCCCACATACAAATCAAACACTTGGCCCGGTTCATTACCCAGTACCAAATCCAACGTGGCCCCACCTCTTGTCGGCCTATCCACATATTGTGTCAGGAAACCCTCCTGCACACACTGTGCAAAAACTATCCCATCCGAACTGTTTGACCTATAAAGGTTCCAATCAATATTTGGAAAGTTGAAGTCACCCATGACAACTACTCTGTGACCTCCACACCTATTCATAATCTGCTTTGCAACATCTTCTTCCACATCTTTATTACTATTTGGGGGCCTGTAGAAAACTCCTAACAACGTGACCGCTCCTTTCCTATTTCTAACTTCAGCCCATATTACCTCAGACGGCAGATCCCCCTCGAACTGCCTTTCTGCCGCTGTTAAACTATCCTTGATTAACAATGCTACTCCTCCACCTTTCTTACCAACTTCCCTACTCTTACTGAAACATCTATACCCCGGAACTCCAACAACCATTCCTGTCCCTGTTCTAACCATGTCTCCGTAATGGCCACCACATCGTAGTCCCAAGTACCAATCCACGCTCCAAGTTCTCCTACCTTATTCCGGATGCTCCTTGCATTGAAGTAGACACACTTCAAGCCATCTTCCTGTCTGCCGGTACATTCCTGCGACCTTGATACCCTCCTCAGTACCTCCCTACACTCACCACTGGCTCGTGGACTACAGCCCTTTTTCCCATCCCCCTGACAAATTAGTTTAAACCCCCCCGAAGAGCCGTAGCAAATTTCCCTCCCAGGATATTGGTGCCCCTCTGGTTCAGGTGCAAACCGTCCTGTTTGTACAGGTCCCACCTTCCCCAGAATGTGCTCCAATTATCCACATAACTGAAACCCTCCCCCCTACACCATCCCTGCAGCCACGTGTTTATCTGCACTCTCTCCCTGTTCCTCAACTCGCTAGCACGTGGCACCGGCAACAAACCAGAAATTACAACATGGTTTGTACTGGCTCTCAGCTTCCAACCTAGCTCCCTAAATTCCTGTTTTAAATCCCCGTCCCTTCTCCTACCTATGTCGTTGGTACCGATGTGTACCACGACTTGTGATTGTTCCCCTTCCCCTTTGAGGATTCTGAAAACACGGTCCGAGACGTCACGGACCCTGGCACCCGGGAGGCAACATACCATCCGTGAGTCTCTTTTGCTGCCACAGAACCTCCTATCTGTCCCTCTGACTATTGAGTCCCCAATAACTATTGCTCTCCTGCTCTCCCCCCTTCCCTTCTGAGCCACAGGGACCGACCCAGCGCCGGAGATCCGGTCACCGTGGCTTACCACTGGTAAGTCGTCCCCCTCAACAGTATTCAAAGCGGTATACCTGTTACTGAGGGGAACGACCACAGAGGATCCCTGCACTGACTGCTTCCTCCTAGCCCCTCTCACCGTCACCCATCTATCTTCATGCTTTGGAGTAATTACATCCCTGAAGCTTCTATCTATGACCTCCTCTGCCTCCCGAATGATCCGAAGTTCATCCAGCTCCAGCTCCAGTTCCCTAACACGGTTTTCGAGGAGCTGGAGATGGGTGCACTTCCCACAGGTGTAATCAGCAGGGACACCTACGGCGTCCCTCACCTCAAACATTCTGCAGGAGGAACATTTCACTGCCTCCCCTGCCATCCCCTCCAGCTAACTTGCAGATTAAACTAGAACAAAAAAGAGCTTACCTGATAGTCACTCACCTCCTTTAGGTTAGAGGAGGAGGAAGGGTGGGGGACACTACAAGTGTAGTGTCTCGGGTTTAGGAACCGCCCAACTTATATACAGGTAAAAATTAATCACCTACCCAGCAACCACTGCGTCCCGCACTTTAAAAGCCTATGTTGGAGAAAGAAGCCAGTGAGACTTGGATCTTAAAAGTACACCTGATTGGTGATATTAATTAAAGGAACTGTGTCTAAAGTACTGAAGGAACACCTTCTGACTTTTGAAGCCATGACAGGTCATGAAAGAGCTTCTCCCGGAACACCAGTACGCTTTTTTTTATATCATTCATGGGATGTGGGTTTTGCTGACAATGGCAGCATTTATTGCCCATCCCTAATTGCCCTTTAGAAGGTGGTGGTGCGCTATCTTCTTGAACCGCTGCAGTCCGTGTAGTGAAGGTACTCCCACAGTGCAGTTAGGGAGGGACGTTCCAGGATTTTGACCAAGACGATGAAGGATGGGCGATGTATTTCCAAGGCAGGATGGTGTGTGACTTGGAGGGGACAAATTCGCTGTCTGGGTCGCGGCCGAGTGTTCCGTCTGGTCTTCTTATACATTGTAGCAATTTAATACCAACTGAGTGGCTTGCTGGGCAGGTCAAGAGGGCAGGTAAGAGTCAACCACATTGGGGTTGTGGGGCTGGAGTCACGTATAGGCCCAGGCCGGGTAAGGACGGCAGGTTTGCTTCCCTAAAGAACATTAGTGAACTAGTTGGGTTTTTACGTCAGTCCGACAGCTTCGGGGTCACTTATTTTCGGGTGCGGTCTGCCTGGTCATTGAGGAATAATCGAGTTGTGACCGGAGAATTAATTGGGACTGTCATTCAGCGATGGAAATGAGACGTTCAGATCAGACGTTAAACCGAGGCCCCGTCTGCTCTCTCAGGTGGACATAAAAGATCCCACGGCCACTATTTGGATAGAAAACCAGGAGGTGTTCTCCCCCGTGTCCTGGCCAATATTTATCCCTCAACCAACATCACTAAAACAGATTATCTGGTCATTATCACATTTCTGTTTGTGGGATCTTGCTGTGCGCAAACTGGCTGCTGTGTTTCCTACATTACAACAGTGACTACACTTCAAAAGCACCTCATTGGCAGTAAAGCACTTTGGGACGTCCTAAGGTGGTGAAAGGGGCGATATAAGTGCAAGCCTTTCTTTCTTTCTGCCCATTGGCAATGGACAGAATTGCAATCTGAAGGTCAATTAGAGCAGAGAGAATGATAGAATGAGGAACGATCATTTTGGCCATCCAGCCATCTCAGGTTGAATTCTCTCTCCCCCTTCCCATTTCAACTCCTGAGAGAAGACACTGCCAGTTTTCCCCTTGCCCATCTTCTTGCACCCAAGGAAACCCAGGAATGTCTGAGTTATAACATGCAATATTCGTCTCTGAGCGGTTGGCTTCCGTGAATGTTCCCGGGATCTCAGTGGCCCAGCCACTGTTGCGGCCCTTCGACTTCTGGGCCCAGAATTAGGCAGAGTTCTGATGCTCTAGGACTGGCACTGTGCTCAAAGAGAATTACTTGCAAGACTTTGCCATTGACTATTGTGAATGTACTCCACTGCTAATCCCTCTTCTACTTCCAGCTCTGGGGAAATGGGATTACTAAACATAAACATTAACAAAGCAGCACATCTGTCACTCGTTACAGATGGCTTGCACAGCTGATAGACCCAATGAACTACGTGCGCCTTCTATGACCACATTGGAAACATTAAGTAAATTCTTTCACCTCGAAACAAATTCCGATGGCACTTTTGGGATAAAAAATTCTCATCCTTGTTTTCAAATCCCTCCCCTCCCCTATCTCTGTAACCTCCTCCAGCCCTGCAACCCTCCGAGATCTCTGCGCTCCTCCAATTCTGGCCACTAGCGCATCCCCGATTTGAATCCATTGGCGGGCCGTGCCTCCAGCTGCCTAGGCCCGAAGCGCTGGAATTCCCTCCCTGAACATCTCTCCGCCTCTCCTCCTTCTTTAAGACGCTCCTTAAAACCTACTGCTTTGACCAAGCTTTTGGTCGCCTGTCCTAATATCTCCTCATGTGGCTCGGTGTCAGTTTTTTGTCTGAATTCGCTCCTGTAGAGCGTCTACATTAAAGGCGCTATATAAATGCAAGTTTTTGTTGTCGTTCCTGCTCCTGAGCACTGAGGCTGTGAGGCCTGATGGGAAGTGTATGCCCGGGGACACCAGCTGAGGGCGCGATATGATGCCTTTCACGGTAAGTTGGCCTGCTGACATTGAAAAAGTCTTGACTGGTGCAGGAAGAATTCCAGAAGAGCGGGGAGGTATCAGAGGCAGTCTGCGTCCGTTCAGAAGATGGACAGAGGGGGTGGTGGGGCGGTGGTGGGGAGAGGGAAGAAGCGAGAAAAGCCGAGAGAAGAAATGTTTGTGCAGATTTCTTCCACTGCCTCTGAGAATAACTTGTTGGTTCTTTCTCAGAATCACAGAATCCCCACAGTGCAGATAGAGGCCATTTCGGCCCATCGAGCCTGCACCGACACATATCCCACCCTATCCCCGTAACCCCACGTATTTAATCCCCCTAACACTAAGGGTCAATTTATCATAGCCAAATCAACCTAACCCGCACATCTTTGGGCTGTGGGAGGAAACCCACGCAGACACGGGGAGAATGTGCAAACTCCACACAGACAGTTACCCGAGGCCGGATTCGAACCCGGGTCCCTGGCGCTGTGAGGCAACAGTGCTCACCACTATGCCACCGTTCTCCTTTAGTCTTTGGCTTCACTCCTGGGGTTTAAGCTGTCAGGAAAAACAGTGCTGGTGGCCTAGAAATTCGTCTGGGGCGGTGACGCAGAGCGGGCGCTATCGGATCGGGCCGCCCATTATACGCAGGGCCCGATATTCAGTTCCACTGACCGCAGTGACTATCAGGCGCTGTGTATAACGGGCGGCCCGATCCGATACCACCCGTCCTGTGCCACCGTCCCAGACTAATTTCTAGGCCAGTTGGTGCTTCGTAGTAGCAGGGGCCTACACGTTGCCCGTTGCTCAGCACTCAGTACCGATACCAACACACACAAGAGATTCGGTTCCTTTGCCTCTGCAGCCACTTACAGTAACAGTGCCTGTCACAGAAAGGCACGAAAGTAAGATGACTCATAGAAAGAGATAATACAGTCACCCAGGGCAGCTCAGGTTATCTGAGGTCAGAGAGGAGAGAAAAGCAAAGTGGGCCAAAAAATGAAAAGGTAGCCAGGGGTTTTCTCGGAATGATTCAGCATGGAATTTAAATCGAAGTGATTGAGGTGAGAGAAAGAATGTTGTTGTGAGGTTTCAGTGGAAAATGTCTCACCTTCTGCACCGAGACTGAAGACAGAAAGCAGGGAAATTCTGTCACCTTTTAGAATTGTGTTTCCCTGGCAACCAGTTCGCACTGTGACTATGAGTTTAAAGATATTTTCTTGTGTAAATCACTGTATTAACTTTTTATGCTGCATTTTGTTCTGGTAACTTGCTTGAAATATTACTGCCCCCTCCCCTCTCGACTGGGCAAGCTCAGGTTACGCCAGGGTTAGGCAGATTGAGGATCTTACCCCAAACTCCACACTTAACCATTGACCTCCTCGCAGTGCAGCTGTGAAACTGCCCCGACACCCCAGAGGGTAAGGGGTTAATTTTAACCGAACTCCCCCAGGGGTGGGGGGGTATCCCACAGGATCGGGTTTTACACCCCACTCTCTGTTGACTTTGATGTCTACCGTGTGCTGCACCCGATCCCGTGGGATTTCCGCCCGGGGACCTGGTTAAAATGAACCCCCTTGTGTCAGCTGTGGCTCAGTGGGCAGCGCACTCGCCTCCGAGTCAGAAGGTTGTGGGTTCAAGTCCCACTCCAGCGACTGGAGCACAAAAATCCAGGCCGACACTCCAGTGCGGTACTGAGGGAGTGCTGCCCTGTCGGAGGTGCCGTCTTTCGGATGAGACGTTAAACCGAGGCCTCGTCTGCTCTCTCAGGTGGACGTAAAAGATCCCACGGTCACTATTGTGAAGAAGAGCAGGGGAGTTCTCCCCGGTGTCCTGGACAATATTTATCCCTCAATCAACAAGTCTAAAACAGATTATCTGGTCGTTATCACATTGCTGTTTGTGGGAGCTTGCTGTGCGCAAATTGGCTGCCGCGTTTCCCTACATTACGACAGTGACTCCACTTCAAAAAGTACTTCACTGGCTGTAAAGTGCTTTGGGACGTCCGGTGGTCATGAAAGGCGCTATAGAAATGCAAGTCTTTCTTTCTTTCCCTTAAGTCTCCGCCTCAGAGCCGGATGGTCCCAGGTTCGATCCCGGTCTGTACTGAGTGAAGCGATCTCACCGTATGCGCTACAATTATCTGCAGGCTCCAGGGGTGTTGGGAGGTGGGGGGGGGGGGCGTCAGGGTAAAGGGAAACATTTCCCCTGTCCTGAAAACCGTCCTTTTATGTCCTGCCAAGAAAATTGGAAAAGGTAAAAAAAAAACGCACAAGGGCTGCATCCTCTGCTCCGCATCCAGCCGGCACCGTTGGAAGAGTTGGATGGTGCAGCAACTAGACAGATGTCGGTAGAGAGAAGGACTCAAAGTCATACTGAGAATGGAGGCAGTTGAGGGTGGGGGGTGGTGGGGGGGCACCAGTCATAACAGAACGGCAGATTACGGGAAGAGGATCAAAATACGAAGAACTGGAAAGAAAGAGTAAGGCAAACAAGAAAGACTGAGAGGAACTGAAATGACTTCTTGCTCTAACAGAGGTTTATTCAGTTTATTCAGTGCGGACTGTACAGTAACTCAATGTGCCCGACCCTCTATCCTCACATCTCACAGCTCTCTGGAACCAGAAGCGGTCCACCTCCTGGCTCTGAGCTTGGGCTCAACTGCAACTCGTGAATATTAATTTGGATGGTATAATTTCGGCGGTAGGTTTTACGGGACTCCACCTTGCATCGAAGCAGGTCTTGCAGTGGGGGACTGATCCCAAGGCTGTGGTTTCTTGCTCTTCACCTGTTCCACCCACACAGTTTCCTTCTTCTGCCGGGACTGTCTTTCCTTCACAATTGTACTTTGCCTTCCCACTAGTTCAACCACATCCTGCTCTGCATAACCCTTACAAAGAATCCGAAGGCATTTCCTGGTAACTGAAGCAATCTGGTGTACTGTCGGCCCGAGTTTACAGACTGTCAAGGTGCACCTCTCTTCACACAACTGAAAGTCTGTCTTGTGGTCCACTCCTCCCCCCTTCAGTGACGGGGACTTTCCTTCTAACTGCAACAACAACATAAGAACTGGAGAGAGGAGAGAAATACAGAGAGCTTACAGCACAGAAACCGGCCATTGGGCCCATCTGGTCCATGCTCCACACGAGCCTCCTCCCACCCTACTTCATCTCACTCTATCCTCATATCCTGCTATTCCTTTCTCCCTCATGTACGTATCCAGCTTCCCCTTAAATGTACCTGTGCTAGTCGCCTCAACCACTCCCTGTGGTAGCGAGTTCCACATTCTCACCACTCTCTGAGTGAAGAAGTTTCTCCTGAATTCCCGATTGGGATCGTTCTCCTTACAGCAGTGGAGGTTAAGGGGAGATTTAATAAGATGTTTCAATATTATGAAGAGTTTTGATATAGTAAGTCGGGAGAAACTGTTTCCAGCAGCAGGAGGGTCAGTAACCAGAGGACACAGATTTAAGGTGATTGGCAAAAGTCCCAGAGGCGACATGAGGAAACATTGTTTTACACAGCGAGTTGTTATGACCTGGAATGCACGGCCTGAAAGGGCGGTGGAAGCAGATTCAATCGTAACTTTCAAAAGTGAATTGGATAAATACTTGAAAAGGAAATAAATTGCAGGGCTACGGGGAGAGAGCGGGGGCGAGTGGGACGAATTGGACAGCTCTTTCAAAGTGCCAGGACAGGAATGATGGGCCGAATGGCCTCCTTCTGTGCTGTAAGATTCTTTGATTCTATTTAGAAATTGTTAAATGTAAAAAGTGACAAAATAAAAAGACTACAAGAGCCTTTGTCAGTAAGAACCTTAGGGACAAGGCTGCAAAAAAGAGCTTTCAATTGGAGTCACGGAAATAGACGGATCTCTCACTGTACCTCCTACATTACACAGTGAGTGGGATGACAATGGGAATCTGATACTAAGAGATTGGATGATGACTCTTTCCCACAAGACGGTTTTCTCTGCTCCTCTCCATTGGTCCATGGGGGTGAGCACCTCTTCAGAGTGACCCTTCCTCATGTGTAAGCTGAGATAGTGAGTGGTGGAAGGCTATTTTATAATGGGGGGATGTAACAGAGCGCGGCCGATCCCTGATAAATGAAAGAAATCGCATTTATACAGTGCCTTCCACAACCTGAATATGTCCCAAAACGTTTTACAGCGATCGTGCCTGTGCCGGCTCTCTGAAAGACCATTCCAATTAGTCCCACTCCCCCCTGCTCTTTCCCCGTAGCCCTGCAATTTTTTTTCCTCTCAAACATTTATCCAATTCCCTTTTGAAAGTTACTATTGAATCTGCTTGATCTGAGATTGATTGGCACATTCCCAATCAAACACAAGAAGGGGCAGAGGGAGCGATGGAAGGTGAGCAGGGTAACAGAGACAAAGGGAGGGCACGTCACAGAGAGGAGCAGAACTTCCTCGCAGTGGACATTCCTGGAGAAGTGGCAGTGAATTAAACAACACCAACAAACAGCAACATCTGACGGTGTTCTGACAAAGGCTCCACTGCTCAGACCTCGAGCTGAAACCCTCATCCATGCCTTTGTTAGCTCTAGACTTGACTATTCCACTGCTCTCCTGGCCGACCTCCCACCTTGCACACTCCGTAAACTCATCCAAAACTCAGCTGCCCGTCTCCTAACTCGCACCAAGTCCCGGTCACGCATCGGCCCTGTGCTCACTGACCTACATTGGCTCCCGGTCCGGCAACGCCTCGATTGTAAAATTATCATCCTTGTGTTCAAATCTCTCCATGGCCTCGGCCCTCCCCATCTCTGTGACCTCCTCCAACCCCACCAACACTTCAAGATCTCAGCTCACCTCCAATTCTGTTCTCTTGCACATCCCCAATTTCCTTCGCTCCACTATTGTGCCTGCAGCTGCCTAGGCCCAAAGCTCTGGAATTCCCTCCCTAAACCTCTCCGCCTCTCTATCCTCCTTGAAAACACTCCCTCAAACCTACCTCTTTCACCAAGCGTTTGGTCACATAGGAACAGGAGGAGGCCATTCAGCCCCTCGAGCCTGTTCCACCATTCAATAAGATCATGGCTGATCTGTGACCAAACTCCATATACCCGCCTTTGCCCCATATCCCTTAATACCTTCGGTTAACAAAAATCTACCATTCTCAGATTTAAAATCAACAATTGATCTAGCATCAATTACCATTTGCGGAAGAGAGTTCCAAACTTCTACCATCTTTTGTGTGTAGAATTGTTTCTGAACTTCACTCCTGAAAGGTCTGGCTCTAATTTTTAGGCTGTGTCCCTGGTCCCAGGTTCCCCAACCAGCGGAAATAGTTTCTCTCTATCTTCCCGATCAGTTCCCCTGTCCTAATATCTTATTATGTGGTTCGGTGTCAAATTGTCTTTGATAATCACTCCTGGAATGTTTTATTCTGTTAAAGCAGCTATATAAATGCAAGTTGTTGTTGTTGTTGTCTGCTCTGTCCACACTTGCTGCCTGACCTGCTGTGTGTTTCCAGCACTTCCTGCTGTTGTTTGTGATCTGTCCTTGTTGCTTTGTCTGCTGATGCCTCCTGTCTGATAAGAATACGGAAAAATATCTCAAGAGATTGTTGACCGAAATATTTATCCGGAGTTCTTGCTAGACAGGAGTGATCTCTCAGCGTGTATTCAGTATCTGCTGGGCACGTTCTCTGCACTGTGTGAAAGCAAAGCTACAGAACGTGACGCGACATCGTTGTCTGTCTTTCCAGTTTAAAAAAAAACACAAAAAAAGTTAGGAGCTCAACTGCAGATGGCAGCATTTGACACGTTGGACCCCCTGTGACCCACCTCATTGTCTTGGCTGTGCTCTGATGTGTCTTTGATGTAGTGCCTTCCTGACGGATTGTATCTCTGCAGACAAGTCGCTCTCTGTGTATATATACTGTGTATTAGATTCCCTCACTGTACCTCTACGTGACGAAGGAGCAGCAGCTGCGAAAGCTCGTAATTTTAAATAAAACTGTTGGACTATAACTTGGTGTTGTGTGACTTCTCATTTTTGAAAGCAAAGTGTCAGAGCAAATTCCTGGAACAATTCTGCCATCTGCTGGTAGCACTGAGAAGTGGTTCATTTATTCTACCTCGTTCATGGTGGGTTTGTTAAATGCAATTGTCATTTTGAATAAACTTTGATTTCTCACGGAATCATGCAGCACAGAAACAGGCCATTCGGCCCATTGTACCTGTACCGGCTCATTGAAAGAGCTATCCAATCAAGGGCAACGAGGGATGGGCAATAAATGCTGTCCCTGCCAGAGACCCCCATATCCCAAGAATGAATTTAGAGAAGGACAAGGGGACACAGGATCAATATAGTAAAATGCAAGCTCGAGACTGAAAATAGGAAGTTCTTCTCCACACATAGAGTGATTAACACTTGGAATGGGCTCCTCGATATAGTGGAAGCAGAAACACTGAAATTATCTAATAGAAACTGGAATGCTGCAATGAAGGGGGAACAGTGGAGTCTTCCTGGATGGATCAAGTAAGATGGGCCGAATGCCCGTCCTGATCCTTAAATATCCTGTGAAGTCGCCCAAGGTGCACTGACGGGTTAGGAAGAGCAACTGTGCCCACCTGTTGGCGAATCATCAGTACGGCATCGAACATTTCTACAACAAAAAGCACAAATACTGCAGATGCTGGAAAGCTGAACCGAAGACAGAAAATGCTGGAGACGCTCAGCAGGTCAGGCAACATCAGTAGAGGCAACAGACAAGTTGATGTTTCGGGCAAGAATAAAACAGGTGGGCACCGTGGGTGCAGACCACCTCGCCAGCACAGCGTTCCGACTGGGAGGATCCCCACCCCAAGTACCTCTCCCTCCCCGTCTCCAGAATCACTGGCACATCCATCCTATATTGCTAGCAGCTCCTACCAGAGAGAAGGTGGGAGATATAGTTAAAGATTGAAGTCAATATTAAGGCTAGAGAGCTGTAAAGTGCCTCGACAAACCAGGTATCTACAGGCCTGTCCATTTAACGTCAGTTGTGAGAAAGCTACTAGATTCTGTCATTAAGGATAGAGCGACTGAGCACTTGAACAAATCTGAGCTGATCAGGGAGAACCAGGATGGCTTGCCATATCTGACTAATCTAGTTGAATTTTTTGTGGAGATCACTAATAAGATAGACAAGGGAATGTCGGTGGGTGTTATCTATATGGATTTTCAGAAGGCATTCGATAAAGTTCCACACTAAAGATTATTGGTAAAAGTGAGAGTGTACAGAATTGGAGGTAGCCTCTTGACTTGGGTTGGAAATTGTTGGGAAGTCGGAGACAGAGAGTGGGGATAAAGGGGAGGTACTCAGAATGGCAGGATGTGACAAGTGGTGTTCCCCAGGGATCTGTTCTGGGGCCTCAACTTTTCACCATATTTATTAATGACTTGGTGATGAAAGTTGTAAATCCAAGTGTGCAGATGACAGTAGGAGGGACAGTAAGTAGTGCAGATGGGAGCAGGAAGTTGCAAAAGGACATAAACAGATTAAATGAGTGAGAAAGACTGTGGCAGATGGAGTTTAATGTGGGCAAGTGTGAGGTCATCCACTTTGGACACAAGAAAAGATAAATCTGAATGGTGAGAAACGAGGGACCAGAGGAACAAAGGGATTTGGGAGTCCAAGTCCACAAATCATTTACAGCTAGTAGACAGGTACAAAAAGCAATCAACAAGTCTAGTGGAGTGTTGGCCTTTATCTCAAGGGGGGTGGATTACAAAGGGGAGGAAATGATGCTGCAGTTGTATAGAGCGTTCGTCAGACCCCATCTGGAGAACTGCGCCCAGTTTTGGGCATCGCACCTCAGGAAGGAGGGAGTGCAGCAATGATTCACCAGAATGATACCGGGGTGTAAAGGGTTAATTACGAGGGCAGGTTGGCTTGTATTCCATGGGTGTAGAAGATTGAGGGGTGATCTGATCGAGGTGTTTAAAATGTTACAAGGATTCGATAGGGTAGAAACAGAGAAACTATTTCTGCCGGTGGGGGAAGCAAGAACAAGGAGACATAACCTTCAATTAGAGTCAGGCCATTTAGGAGGGAAATCAGGAAGCCCTTTCTCACACAAAGGGCAGTAGAAATCTGGAACTCTCATTCCCCAAAAGACTGTGGATGCCGGCTCAATTGATATTTTCAAGGCTGAGATCGATAGATTTTTGTTGGGTAAGGATATATGGAGCAATGGCGGTAAATGGAGTTCCGGTACATGATCTCATAGAATGGCAGAACAGGCTCGAGGGGCTAAATGGCCTCCTCCTATTCCTGCGTTTCTATCTCTGTACAAACGTGGTTAATAGAATATGTGAATTTTAGTATTTGAAAAGCCTGCCATGTAAATATAATGGGTCAAAAATTCGGCCCTTCCCGGGTGAGTACACAGTCCGTACTCACCCATAAGGTGTCCCGAAGTGCCGGTTTCCTGCATGCACTGCGCATGCGCGGGAAACCGGAACTTCCGGTCTGGTGAAGGGGGCCGTTCATAGGTGAACCGCGTGCGCAGTAGAGGCTGCGCGCACGCAGCACACTTCGATTTTTTTTCAGGTTTCTATTGGAGGGTAAGTAGTGAAGATCCTACGTTTATAAAAAGGAGGCGCAGGTCCCGTTTTCAACAAGGTAAGTGGTTAATTAAGTATAATTTAAAAAAAATTTCAGCAGATTTGTCTTTTTTAGATACTTTAAAGAAAGGGAAGTTTATTTTTATCACTTTTAAAAAGTATTTTAATTTTTTCAAAAATTTAAATTTTTGTTTAAAGAGGTTAATTTATTTAACTATAGTTATTTTATAAATGTGATGGTTTTAAAAAAAAATTTTTTAAGTTTAGGTGTTGTTTTGGGGCCGATTTCAATTCACTGTTTCGACAGGTCTCCTGTCAAATCTATGAATGAAAGATGGTCTGCTGCCATTGGCTCTCCATGGCCCACGTGATCCCAGGGGACGCATCGCACTAACTGCGCCCCTGGGACACGCAAGCACTGCGCACCGGCACTTGGAGCAGGCCCAGGAGCCGAAGTTCCCGTGGGTCCAAAACACAACGGCAGGCGCGGTAGGTAAGAGCGCGCGCGATCCTTACCCCCGCGGCAAGCCGGAGAGGTGAATTTCTGGGCCAATAAATGTAACAGGAACTCATATATTTATTATCCTTTGTTAACAAGGCATAAAAATGTAACAACTTGTATTTATGTAGCGCCTTTAATGTAGTAAAATGTCCCAAGACGCTTCAAGAGCGATTATCAAACAAAATTTGACACCAAGCCACATAAGGAGATATTAGACAGATGACCAAAAGCTTGATCAAAGAGGTAGGTCTTAAGAAGTGTCATAAAGGGAGAGAAAGGAGGTGGAGAGGTTTGGGGAGGGAATTCCAGAGCTTAGGGCCCAGGCAGCTGAAGGCACGGCTGCTAATGGTGGAGCGATGGAAAATCGGGGATGCACAAGCGGCCAGAATTGGAGGAGTGCAGAGATCTCGGAGGTTTGTAGGGCTGGAGGAGGATACAGAGATATAGAGGGGAAAGGCCATTGAGGGATTTGAAATCAAGGATGAGAATTTTAAAATTGAGACATTGCTGTACCAGGAGCCAATGTAGGTCAGTGAGCACAGGGGGCATGGGTGAACAGGACTTGGTGCGAGTTAGGAGACGGGCAGCTGAGTTTTAGATGAGCTGAAGTTTATGTAGGGTGGAAGATGGGAGGCCGGCCAGGAGAGCATTGGAATAGTCAAGTCTAGAGGTAACAAAGGCATGGAGGAGGGTTTCAGATGAGCTGAGGATGAGGCGGATTCGGGCAATATTACGGAGGTGGAAGTACGCAGTCTTGTGGATGCGTGGTCGGAAGCTCATTTCGGGGTCAAATACGACCCCAATGTTGCGAACGGTCTGTTTCAGCCTCAGACAGTTGCCAGGGAAAGCGCTGGAGTCAGTGGCTAGGGAACGGAGTTCGTGGTGGGGAGCGAAGACAATGGCTTCGGTCTTCTCAATATTTAGTTGGAGGAAATTCTGCTCATCCAGTACTGGATGTCAGACAGTGTGACAAATCAGAGACAGTGGAGGGGTCAAGAAGGTGGTGGTGAGGTAGAGCTGGGAGTTGTCAGCGTACATGTGGAACCCGACATTGTGTTTTCGGGTGATGTTGCCGAGGGGCAGCATGTAGATGGTCAATAGGAAGAGGCCAAGAATAGGACCTTGGGAGACACCAGGAAGAGAATCCATTGCAAGTGATTTTCTGGCTATGCCTCAACAGATAAGAATGAAACCAGGCAACAGGAACTGATAACACTTGTTAGACAAATGATGTACTGTGTCCCTAAATATAATTTGACTTCAGGCCTGTTGAATCAGACACGACAACATATATATAGATTAAAATCAATTCAAGCTTTAATTGTGAGAGACTTGAAGCATACCAGCAAAGCAGCAACATGTCACAGCAGGTAGAGGACATCGTACAACATTCCCGCCATAAGACAGCCTCACCTAACAGGGCACAGTGATCACAATGATTGTCTCTGTCCTGGGAACTACACCAACCAAGGCTTCTTCTGTGGAGGATTCACCGTAGCTCTCCTCCTCAGTTCAGGTTCTCTATTTATATACCCTCTCTTATCATTGTCCTGTGATTGTCAGCGTGTCTCAGCAGCTGCGTTCCGTGTTCCTTCCCACTCTTTGATTATCAGAAAGTGTCAACACAGATGTTTCTCTTCCTGCAGGACTTGGTACCCAAGTCCTTGTAGCTCCTGTCAATGGGTAACAGCACCTTCTCATCCCACCCATTCTTTCGTGTAGCTGCTCAGTCCGTCCTCACTGGTAACCTGGTCGCCCCCAAGCTTGATTCTGAATTGTGTCTCTTTAGGCACCGGTTTGTCTGTCCCTGGCACCCTTTCTACATTCCTATGCTGGCTTTACCTTGACAAACTAACATTCATGTGTCCCTCCTGTGTCAAGTCAATAAACAGCAAGTAATTCCCCAGGACACACAATGCTAACATTGATTAGTTGTTCTAAGACACCATGGTTTGGAGATATTATCATACGTGACAGACTAAAGCTGAGAATTGACATTACTCATTGACATTCATAGAATCTTACAGCACAGAAGGAGGCCATTCGGCCCATCGAGCCTCTTTCAAAGAGCTATCCAATCAGTCCCACTCCCCGCTCTTTCCCCATAGCCCTGCAAATTCCTCCCCTTCAAGTATTTATCCAATTCCCTTTTGAAAGTTACTATTGAATCTGCTTCCACCCCGCTTTCAGACAGTGCATTCCAGATCATAACAACTCACTGCGTCAAATATCTCCTCATCTCCCCTCTGCTTCATTACTACACTAACAAACTTCATGAATTCACTTCAGCTTAGCTGCAGGAATCCCTGATTAATCCTTTCCATCCCCGGTCTGTTACAGTCATCCGATGTTAACTGGAGTCTGATCACCTATCAGACTGGCGCAGTCACTCTGTCAGACGGGAATGATTGTAAGGAACTTTGTTATAGATCCCAAACTCTTACATTACACACTCATCACAGGAATCACACACATGTTGTAAATAGAGAGATGCTTTAAATGACCAACAAGTAAACCCGTGATCAGATTGCATCGCAAGTATTTCTACAAAGTATCGGATCTATATTGCAGTGACCTTACATCACATGTCAAACACAAGTCAGTGAAACTGAGGGACCCCACATAAAGATCACCTCCAGAGATATAGAGCAGAGCACTAAATACATGTAGAGAAATACATTCAGGACCACAGGGAATGGAATAATTATACAGACCCGATACGCCATCAATTCATCAGTTTCCAACATCTTACACAGGACATTATTCTTAAAGCAATGTGTTACAGTGTGTGAGCCTATTCTATCACTATGGTTCAGTTCATTGTTTACTGATACTCAGACAATTTACTATTATAAACAAGCTGGAATCCTAAAATCAAACTATTTTCGCAATCGTTGAGGCACTGGGTGATGGCAAAGTCAGATATTCAGATTATTGCAGTTTAAGGGCGCGATTTTCTCAGACCCTGCGGGTATTTATCGGTGATTATTGGTGTGATCGGGGATTGATTTTCTCAGACCCTGTGGGTATTTATCAGTGATTATTGGTGTTATCGGGGTGGGATTTTCCCAGACCCTGCAGGTATTTATTGGTGATTAATCATAGTCATAATGGCACAGGAGGCCATTCGGCCCATGCCGGCTCTCTGTAGAGCAATCCAGTCAGTCCCATTCTCCCGCTCTATCCCCGTAGCCCTGCAAGTTTATTTCCCTCAAGTGCCTATCCAATCTCCCCTTGAAAACATTGAGTGTCTCCGCTTCCACCATGTCTGTCGGCAGCGAGTTCCAGGTGCTCACCACTCGCTGTGTAAAAAAGTTTTTCCTCACATCCCCACTGTATCTCTTGCCCAAAACCTTCAATCCGTGTCCCCTAGCCCCTAGTCCTTGTACCATCAACTAGTGGGAACAGCCTTTTCCTGTGTAGCCTAGCCAATCCCGTCATAATCCTGTACACCTCTATCAAATCACCCCTCAACCTCCTTTGCTCAAATGAAAACAAATCCAGTTTCTCCAACCTGTCCTTGTAGATTAGTGGTGTTATCGGGTGGGATTTCCCAGACCCTGCGGGTATTTATCGGTGATTATTGGTGTTATCGGGTGGGATTTCCCAGACCCTGCGGGTATTTATCGGTGATTATTTGGGTGGGATTTTCCCAGACCCTGCGGGTATTTATCGGTGATTATTTGGGTGGGATTTTCCCAGACCCTGCGGGTATTTATCGGTGATTATTTGGGTGGGATTTTCCCAGACTCCTGCTCCACTGCCGGGACCTGGCACTCACCGGGTGAGTCAATGGGTGGAGTATCGGGCCGGTGCACCGCGGGTTTCCAATAAGCTTCAGGCTGCCTGCACGGTCTCACCGGAGGTGCCGAGTCTGGGAATATTGTGCCTGGTATAAGAAGCTGTTTTATTTTTATTAAGGGATAAAACCCTCATCCTCCTCGATTGTTACTGTCCGGGGACAAATTTTCAGCGGGTCTATGTTTTTATCCCTATCAGTGACACATGGACTGAAGTAAGGATAGAGTTTCTCAGTGAATGTACCAGTGAAAGTGTAGATAGGGGACTTGTTATCCGAGTTATAAAAGGACACCTTCCCTCCCTCATAATCCAGGCAGACTCGAATCTTTCTCGGGTTCACACTCCGCGCTGGGCGTTTCAATGACTCACCAAAAGCCGAGTATTTATTCCCATCT
>CM059449.1:10435937-10443437 GCA_030390025.1 Squalus acanthias
GGATGAAAAAATAAAATATAAATGTGATAGGGGCTGGGGTTATGATCTAAAATTGTTGAACTCGATATTGAGTCCAGAGGGCTCAGGCCAGTTTATTAGAAATTTCGAGCTCATCCTCTCAAGTACTTCCAGTGCTAGTTTAATTTAAAAAATCATTCTCGGGGTGCGGGCGTCGCTGGCAAGGCCATCATTTATTGCCCCTTGAGAAGGTGGTGGTGAGCCGCCTTCTCGAACCGCTGCCGACCCTGTGGTGAAGGTGCTCCCTCCCCTCCCCTTTTAGGGACGGAGTTCCCGGATTCTGACCCAGTGATGATGACGAAGGAATGGCCATTACATGTCCTAGTCGGGAATGGGGGTGCGACTCGGAGGGGCACTTGGAGGTGGTGGTGCTCCCATGCGCCTGCTGCCCTTGTCCTTCTAGGTGGTGGAGGTCGTGGATCGGAGAGGTGCTCGCGAAGAAACCTCGGCGAGTTGCTGCCTTGCATCCTGTAGACAGTACACACTGCAACCACGGTGCGCTGTTGGTGGAGGAATATTTTATTCAAATATTTGCAGGTTAGGTGTAGCACTGGCTAGATGCAAAGTATTTTTGAACGAGAAGGGAGTCAAGGGTTATGGGGAGCAGGCAGGGAAGTGGAGTTGAGGCCAAGATCAGCTCAGCCATGATCTTATTGAATGGTGGAGCAGGCTCGAGGGGCCAAATGACCTACTCCTGCTCCTATGTCTTATGTTCTTATGTTATGTTCTAAGTAAAACCGCCTCTACTCTGCCTCCAGAGGTAGGATCAATTTTCCGTTCTTGTGTTCCAGGAATGGCACCTGTCGGGAACATGTATCAGAATATTGGATCTGGACCTCCACGCAGTCACGTAGCCCTCCTGACTTTCCATTGTTAAATAAAACATTGGGTGAGCTGCAGATCGATTGCAGGATCCTCCACACCCAATGTTACAATACTCGCTCCAACCAGGGCTCCAAGGGTTAGATTATGAGACGAGATTACATAAACTAGTCTTGAGTTCCCTGGATTATAGAAGGTTAAAGGGTGATTTGATTGAGGTTTTTAGGATTTTGAAAGGAATTGATGGGGTAGATCGAGGGAAGCTTGTTCCTCTGTTGGGAAAGAACCTTAAAATCAGAGCCAGGCCACTCAGGACAGAAGTTAGGGAAAAACCTCTTCACACAAAGGGTGATAGAAGTGTGGAACTCTCTCCCATAAAAAGCAGTGGATGCTAGCTCAATTAACAATTTCAAATCTGAGATCGCTAGATTTTTGCTCGCCAAGGGTATTGAGGGATATGGAGCCACGGTGAATACACGGAGCTAGGATACAGATCAGCCATCATCTCATTGAATGACGGAACTGGCTCGAGGGGCTGAATGGCCTCCTGCTGTTCCTCTGTTCCTCTGGTAATGTGCAGCTTCATGCCCAGAGTGAGAAAGTGGACCCCACCTCATTGTCTTAGCTGTATCTTGCTATGTCTTTGATATAATGTCTTCCTGACTGACCTGATTGTCTCTCTGCCGAGGTGTGATAAAAGGCAGTCAGAAAGATTAACTATAGTCGTCTGACATTGTACGCTGCACAGGCATTGTTCTCTGTCTAGATATGCTTTGCCGATTCGTGTTCCTCACTTCACCTGACGAAGGGGCAGCAGCTCCGAAAGCTTGTGATTTCAAATAAAACTGTTGGACTATAACCTGGTGTTGTGCGACTTCTCACTTTTGTCCCCCCCAGTCCAACACCGGCATCTCCGCATCAAGGACATCATGGAATGAGAAAAGGTTGTGGGCTATCGATCCTTGTGGTTCAGCGTCAAATTATGTTTGATAATGCTCCTGTTTGTGAAGCGCCTTGGGACGTTTTACTCTGTTAAAGGTGCTATGTAAATATAAGTTGTTGTGGTTATTTAAATGAACTCATTTCCCTAGCCACCTAATCCAGCCCTCTCCCCAGCAACTGTCTGAGGCTGAACCAGATGGTGCGTAAACTTGGTGTCATATTTGACCTTGAAATGAGCTTCCGACCACATATCCGCGCCATCACCAAGACCGCCTATTTCCACCTCCGTAACATCACCTGACTCCGCCCCTGCCTCAGCTCATCTGCTGCTGAAACCCTCATCCATGCCTTTGTTACCTCTAGACTTGACTATTCCAATGCACTCCTGGCTGGCCTCCCACATTCAACCCTCCGTAAACTTTGAAGTCATCCTGCCCGTGTCCTAACTCGCACCAAGTCCCGTTCACCCATCGCTCCTGTGCGCACCCGCCTACATTGGCTCCCGGTTAAGCAACTCCTCGATTTTAAAATTCTCATCCTTGTTTCCAAATCCCTCCATGGCCTCACCCCTCCCTATCTCTGTAACCTCCTCCAACCCCACAACCCCCCCCCCGCCCACCGACATCTCTGCACTATCCCAATTCTGGCCTCTTGAGCATCCTCGATTTTAAACGCTTCACCATTGGCGGCCGTGCCTTTAGCTGCCTGGGCCCTAAGATCTGGAATTCATTCCCTCAACTTCTCCGCCTCTCTACCTCTCTCTCCTCCTTTAAGACGCTCTTAAAACCTGCCTTTTTGACCAAGCTTTTGGTCACCTGTCCTAATATCGCCTTATGTGGCTCGGTGTCAAATTTTGTTGGATAACCTTCTTGTGAAGCGCCTGGGGATGTTTTACTGGGTCATAAACGCTATATAAATGCAAGTTGTTGTTGTTTTTGGGTTGGAGTGCGTTCTTACATACGGTGCTTTAAACTGGAGACAGGAGCGTCAGGTTAACAACAACAACAACTTGTATTTACATAGCGCCTTTAACGTAGTCAAAAGTCCCAAGGCGCTGCACAGGAGTATTTTAAAACAAAAAATTTGACACCGATCCACATAAGGATAAATGAGGTCAGGTGACCAAAAGCTTGTTCAAAAGGCAGGTTTCAAGCAGCGTCTTAAAGGAGGAAAGAGAGGTAGCGAGGCGGAGAGGTTTAGGCAGGGAATTCCACAGCTTACGGCCCAGGCAACAGAAGGCACAGCCACCGAAGGTGCAGCGATTTATAATCAGGGATGCTCAAGAGGCCAGAATTAGAGGAGCGCAGATATCTCGGGGGGTTGTGGGGCTAAAGGAGATTACAGAGATAGGGAGGGGCGAGGCCATGGAGGGATTTGAAAACAAGGATGAGACTTTTGAAATCGAGGCGCTGCTTAACCGAGGCACTGCTTAATCGAGGCACTGCTTAACCGGGCACTGCTTAATCGAGGCACTGCTTAACCGGGCACTGCTTAATTGGAGCGCTGCTTAACCGGGCACTGCTTAATCGAGGCGCTGCTTAACCGGGCACTGCTTAACCGGGCACTGCTTAACCGGGCACTGCTTAACCGGGCACTGCTTAATCGAGGCACTGCTTAACCGGGCACTGCTTAATTGGGGCGCTGCTTAACCGGGCACTGCTTAACCGGGCACTGCTTAACCGGGCACTGCTTAATCGAGGCGCTGCTTAACCGGGCACTGCTTAACCGGGCACTGCTTAATCGAGGCGCTGCTTAACCGGGCACTGCTTAACCGGGCACTGCTTAACCGAGACGCTGCTTAACCGGGCACTGCTTAACCGGGCACTGCTTAACCGGGCACTGCTTAACCGGGCACTGCTTAACCGAGACGCTGCTTAACCGGGCACTGCTTAACCGGGCACTGCTTAACCGAGACGCTGCTTAACCGGGCACTGTTTAACCAAGGCGCTGCTTAACCGGGCACTGCTTAATCGAGGCGCTGCTTAACCGGGCACTGCTTAACCGAGACGCTGCTTAACCGGGCACTGCTTAATCGAGGCGCTGCTTAACCGGGCACTGCTTAACCGGGACGCTGCTTAACCGGGCACTGTTTAAACAAGGCGCTGCTTAACCGGGCACTGCTTAATCGAGACGCTGCTTAACCGGGCACTGCTTAACCGAGACGCTGCTTAACCGGGCACTGCTTAACCGAGACGCTGCTTAACCGGGCACTGTTTAAACAAGGCGCTGCTTAACCGGGCACTGCTTAACCGGGCACTGCTTAACCGGGCACTGTTTAACCGGGCACTGCTTAACCGGGGCGCTGCTTAACCGGGGCGCTGCTTAACCGGGGCGCTGCTAAGGAAAGTGTGTGCCGGGGCTGTCCCTACATGCAACACGACTGAATAATTCCCGAGCCAAACAGCGAGTTGAAATAAACCCACAGAGACTTAATGATCAGCTGATGACTGCGTGACTCAAAATAAATATTTTCACAAGGGAAGTGCTCTCACTGTCTTAACGATTCAGGCAGTTCAAAATGTCCACCCACAGGACAGCTAATTATGTTACCGTAGCTTCCTCATTTCCCCTCCCCCTCCTCCCCCTCCATGGACTGCTCCATCGCCCGTCTTGTGTAGCACTAAATCTACACGAAGGACCCATTGGTCATATATGAAAAATTCCTCTTTTAGTGACTCACCACACCTCATCCAATTACTTTATACTAATCCCACTTTGGAATTTATTTTCCACATCATTGTTCACTGAAGCAAAATCAGCCACGAGCCCTTACTCTTATTGATAAACATTGCAATGATTAATCATGCTTCACACACTTCCTCTTCTGTGCATCCTCGTTTCAGTTAACATCAAGATTCATTGCATTCTAATTCACTCTCTCCCATGACTTCGAAACTGTGGATCTCCCCAGACTGGATTCTTCCCCCGAGCACTGGGGGTGTCAGAACTTGACGGGGCATAGGAACATTAGGAAGGGCTGTAGACCATTCAGCCCCCCCATCCAATCAGATCATTGTTCATCTGCACCTCAACTCCATTTCCCCGGCCTTTGCTGGCTATTCCTGGACACCCTTACCCAAAACAAATCTATCGATCTCAAGTCTCGAAAGTCCCAATCGTCCTTGGGTTTCCACAGAGTTCTCCTGATGTCCTGCGATGGCTTTGGCGGAAGATGGATGGACGCCCCGTGGAAACAGTAAACGGTCGTCACACTCTTTCTCTGGCATTTCCACCAATCTTCGGCCAAAGTCAACGGGGGTGGGGGGGTGCAGGAGAGATTGGGGGCGATCTCGGAAGCTCACGATTTAATGCCCATTAATATGGATGTGTGGAAAATGGTGAGCAGGTTTGGGCGAGTAATTGGCAAATGAATTTTAATACAGAGAAGTGTGAGGTGGTGCATACTGGTGGGAAGTAAAAGGAGGCCACATGCTCCTTAGAAAATAAGAGTCTAAATGGGGTAGAGGAGCAGGGGGATCTGGGGGTACAGATACACAGATCACTAAAATTAGCAACACAGGTTAATAAGGCCATAAAAAACACAAACCAAGCACAGGGGTTCATTTCTAGAGGGATAGAATTGATAGGCGTAGAGAAAATGTTTCCACTTGTGGGGGGAGACCACAACAAGGGGCCATCAATATCAGATAGCCACTAATAAACCCAATAGGAAATTCAGGAGGAACTTCTTTACCCAGAGAGTGGTGAGAATGTGGAACTCGCTACCACAGGGTTGAGGCGAATAGCATGGACGCATTTAAGGGGAAGGTAGATAAACACGAGGGAGGAAAGGATAGAAGGGGTACGGTAGCATAGTGGTAATGTTACTGGGCTAGTAATCCAGCGACCTGGACTAATGATCCAGTGACATGAGTTCAAATCCCACCATGGCAGCTTTAAATTTAAATTCAGCTAATTAAATAAATCTGGAATAATGCCCTTTAAGGTGAAAGGAAATCTGCCATTCTTAACCAATCTGGCCTATATATAACTCCAGGCCCATAGCAGTGTTGATTCTTAATGGTGGCTTGCCACCACCCTCTCATCCTGTGAGTGAATGAATAAGTAAAAAAAGATATGCTGATGGGGTCAGATGACAAGGGGTGGGAAGGAGGCTTTGAGTGGAGCATATAACACTGGCATGGACCATGCTGAATGTTCTGTAAAAGGTTGTCCCTGATTATCTTTGCCAGGTTCCTGCATCAGGGCACTGAATAGCAAAGTTTATCTCGGTCTTTCCTTCCTTGGTTCTCCAAATTAGATTCTAAAATCCAATCTTGGTGCCACATAACCACCAGCCCTTGATTACTTGTATTCTCTCTCTTATGACATCAGCTTGGCTCGGTTAGTAGTACTCTCACCTCTTAGTCAGAAGGTTGTGGGTCGAAGCGGATAATTTAGTATTCAGAGAGCGCTACATTATTGGAGGTCCCGTCTTTTGGACGAGACGTTAAATGGAGGCTCCACCAGCCTGTGAAGAATGCATGGTTCATTTTTGAAGAAGAGCAGGGAGTGTCCGGGCCAACATTCAGCCCTCGCCCTACACCCCCTGAAACAGATTCACTGATCATTCATCTCGTTGCTGTTTGTGGGTCCTTACTGTGAGTCAATTGGCCGCCATGTTTGCCTACAAAACAACAAAGACTGCGCTTCCAGAGTAATGGTGCAGATTTTCGGAAGGTCCCGAGGATGTTATATAAAGGCAAGCTCTTTCTTTCCGGAGAGGTGGAATGTGCCAATCCTTCCAATTATTACTTTCACTGTTCCAACTTTCCCAATTTTCTCCTCCTCCACTCCTGGTGTTGCTGGGTTTTAGAAGGCTGTAGATTACAGGAGGGAGGAAGGACTGAGAGTTGATGAGGGGATAATTCTCTCTGGTAGCGTGGGCTGATGCTCTGCTCACTGAATATCTACATGTCTTCTTCCTTGTGGGTGCGGGGAGTGGTGGGGGGGGAGGAGATGGGTGGTGGGCGGGGACTGGAGATGGGTGGGGGGGGTGGGACTGGAGATGGGTGGGGGGAGATGGGTGGTGGGGGGACTGGAGATGGGTGGGGGGAGATGGGTGGTGGGGGGGGACTGGAGATGGGTGGGGGGGAGGAGATGGGTGGTGGGGGGGGACTGGAGATGGGTGGGGGGGGAGGAGATGGGTGGTGGGGGGGACTGGAGATGGGTGGGGGGGAGATGGGTGGTGGGGGGGACTGGAGATGGGTGGTGGGGGGGACTGGAGATGGGTGGGGGGAGATGGGTGGTGGGGGGGGGACTGGAGATGGGTGGGGGGGGGAGATGGGTGGTGGGGGGGACTGGAGATGGGTGGGGGGGGGAGATGGGTGGTGGGGGGGACTGGAGATGGGTGGGGGCGAGATGGGTGGTGGGGGGTCGACTGGAGATGGGTGGGGGGGAGATGGGTGGGGAGAGAGATGGGTGGGGGGGAGACTGGACATGGGTGGTGGGGAGGAGATGGGTGGGGGGGCGACTGGAGATGGGTGGGGGGAGATGGGTGGGGGGTACTGGAGATGGGTGGGGGGGAGATGGGTGGGGGGTACTGGAGATGTGTGGGGGGGGAGATGGGTGGTGGGGGGGACTGGAGATGGGTGGGGGGGGTGGGAGTGGAGATGGGTGTTGAGGGGTGGGACTGGAGATGGGTGGGGGGGAATTGGAGATGGGTGGTTGTGGGGGAACTGGAGATGGGTGGTGGTGGGGGGACTGGAGATGGGTGGG